>CM062289.1:53062602-53161867 GCA_031216915.1 Pictodentalium vernedei
ACTGAGAGAAACACACATTCCATTTTAGCAAATTTCCCCACCGGGCTGGAAGAATCCCGATGGGCATATTTGTTAAATATAGAGCAAAAATGTGCATGTTTCCGCCCTTAAAGGCCGTAGAAGAGACAAATCAAACGAGGGTATCTGACATATTCCATCACATCAATGAAGGCCTTTTGTGCACACCCCTCCGCCCCCCCCCCCCTCCCACCCATTTTCTTCTGAATTCCAACAAGACGGGGTTCGCATTTGTTAAACTTTGGCAAATCTCTCTCTCTCTCTCTCTCTCTCTCTCTCTCTCTCTCTCTCTCTCTCTCTCTCTCTCTCTCTCTCTCTCCTCTCTCTCTCTCTCTCTCTCTCTCTCTCTCTCTCTCTCTCTCTCTCTCATCTACTTCTGCAAGACGTTGGATCTGCACCCCCCGCTCCCCACGCCCATGCCTTTGCAAAAACATCTAACTGCTTTGAAACCGGAATCCCGTCTAAACGTTCCGGAATCATGATAAGACCTAATTTCAAAATGTCCGTGATGAAGTTCTCAGCTAACCTGTTTCACAAGGATTGGCGAGAAAGTGGTGCAACGTATATTAGCGTCTATCTGTGGCCTAGTGGGCGGGTAGGTCCTATGTAGAGGCAACTTTGTGCCCTAACTCTTATCGAATATCACAAAAAAAGGGCATCTACCTTGCATGGAGTGTATCTCTCTCTCTCTCTCTCTCTCTCTCTCTCTCTCTCTCTCTCTCCTCTCTCTCTCTCTCTCTCTCTCTCTCTCTCATCTACTTCTGAAAGACGTTGGATCTGCACCCCCGCTCCCCACGTCAATGCCTTTGCAAAAACGTCTAAAATGCTTTGAAACCGGAATCCCGTCTGAACGTTCAGGAATCATGATAAGACCTAATTTCAAAATGTACATTGCTCGGTGTTGAAGTTCTCAGCTAACCTGTTTAACAAGGATTGGCGAGAAAGTGGTGCAACGTATATTAGCGTCTATCTGTGGCCTAATGGGCGGGTAGGTCCTATGTAGAGGCAACTTTGTGCCCTAGCTCTTATCGAATATCACAAAAAAGGGCATCTACCTTGCATGGAGTGCATCTCTCTCTCTCTCTCTCTCTCTCTCTCTCTCTCTCTCTCTCTCTCTCTCTCTCTCTCTCTCTCTCTCTGTGCACAGGAGATAGCCATTTTACGTTACCCGGTACGCTGTGACAGCATCATCTCCACAACTGACGATGATCTGGGACAGCTGGTATGATAGACGAGCGTATTTATCTGCCCGGTCCCCACTCTCTCGAGTCATCTTATGTGGCAGACCAATCAATTTTTGAATATGTTTGGCAGACCAAACAATATTTTCAACATGCAGCCTTGTGGCTGCATGTTGAAAATATTAATTGGTCTACCCCCAAATAATGAATACGAACTCGGAAAGATTCCATTGAAATGACATGGAAAGTACTATCAGCACCCAAACGGAGTGAGAGTCGTTTGCAAAAATCAGATATTTCATTTACGTCAAATCAATACATATATTAGAATTGTTATTTATACTTAACCCTTTACCTAACGTAACGGCCAAAACCGGCCATCGCTATTCTCAAAAATCGCCAATTAACTTTCATTATTTTTTTCATTTTTTGTCTCAAAAAACATAGGTTATGACCTCTCGTTGGAACGAGCTCGTCGAGCTCGTTCCAATGAGGGGGTCATAACCTATGTTTTTGAAACAAAAAATGAAAAAAATTAGTTAATCAAGAATTTTTTTTGCAAGTGTCGTCTGCTTTTCATGCTAGGTAAAGGGTTAAGCTTCTTCTGACACTTTACATACAAAATAGATCGGTAAAGTTGATAGGCAATATTTTACTTTTAAATATTATACCTAAATATGTCATTCTGGCATAAAATAATGAGCGATAAGATCAGCGTAACATTTTGGGCCTCAGTGTAACAACAGAACCATGCAACTACTTTCTGTGAAACGCCTCCAGGCACTCTTACACCAGTTTCTCTGAAACGCCTCCGGGCACTCTTACATCAGTTTATGTGAAACGCCTCCAGGCACTCTTACACCAGTTTATGTGAAACGCCTCCAGGCACTCTTACATCAGTTTATGTGAAACGCCTCCAGGCATTCTTACACCAGTTTCTGTGAAACGCCTCTAGGCACTCTTACACCACTTTATGTGAAACGCCTCCAGGCACTCTTACACTAGTTTATGTGAAACGCCTCTAGGCACTCTTACAGCAGTTTCTGTAAAACGCCTCCAGGCACTCTTACACCAGTTTCTGTGAAACGCCTCTAGGCACTCTTACACCAGTTTCTGTGAAACGCCTCTAGGCACTCTTACAGCAGTTCTGTGAAACGCCTCCAGGCACTCTTACACCAGTTTCTGTGAAACGCCTCCAGGCACTCTTACACCAGTTTCTGTGAAACGCCTCCAGGCACTCTTACACCAGTTTATGTGAAACGCCTCCAGGCACTCTTACACCAGTTTCTGTGAAACGCCTCCAGGCACTCTTACACCAGTTTCTGTGAAACACCTCCAGACACTCTTACACCAGTTTATGTGAAACGCCTCCAGGCACTCTTACACCAGTTTCTGTGAAACGCCTCCAGGCACTCTTACACCAGTTTATGTGAAACGCCTCCAGGCACTCTTACAGCAGTTTCTGTGAAATGCCTCCAGGCACTCTTACACCAGTTTCTGTGAAACGCCTCCAGACACTCTTACACCAGTTTCTGTGAAACGCCTCCAGGCACTCTTACACCAGTTTATGTGAAACGCCTCCAGGCACTCTTACATCAGTTTCTGTGAAACGCCTCCAGGCCCTCTTACACCAGTTTCTGTAAAACGCCTCCAGGCACTCTTACACCAGTTTCTGTGAAACGCCTCCAGGCACTCTTCACCGGTTTCTGTGAAACGCCTCCAGGCACTCTTACACCAGTTTCTGTGAAACGCCTACAGGCACTCTTACACCAGTTTATGTGAATCACCTCCAGGCACTCTTACACCAGTTTCTGTGAAACGCCTCCAGGCACTCTTACACCAGTTTATGTGAAACGCCTCCAGGCACTCATACACCAGTTTCTGTGAAATGTCTCCAGGCACTCTTCCATCAGTTTATGTGAATCATCTCCAGGCACTCTTACACCAGTTTCTGTGAAACGCCTCCAGGCACGCTTCACCAGTTTATGTGAAACGCCTCCAGGCACTCTTACACCAGTTTCTCTGAAACGCCTCCAGGCACTCTTACAGCAGTTTCTGTGAAACGCCTCTAGGCACTCTTACACCAGTTTAAGTGAAACGCCTCCAGGCACTCTTACACCAGTTTATGTGAAATGCCTCCAGGCACTCTTACACCAGTTTCTCTGAAACGCCTCAAGGCACTCTTACACCAGTTTCTGTGAAACGCCTCCAGGCACTCTTACACCAGTTTCTGTGAAACGCCTCCAGGCACTCTTACACCAGTTTCTCTGAAACGCCTCCAGGCACGCTTCACCAGTTTATGTGAAACGCCTCCAGGCACTCTTACACCAGTTTCTCTGAAACGCCTCCAGGCACTCTTACACCAGTTTCTGTGAAACGCCTCCAGGCACTCTTACACCAGTTTATGTGAAACGCCTCCAGGCACTCTTACACCAGTTTCTGTGAAACGCCTCCAGGCACGCTTCACCAGTTTATGTGAAACGCCCCCAGGCACTCTTACACCAGTTTCTCTGAAACGCCTCCAGGCACTCTTACACCAGTTTCTGTGAAACGCCTCCAGGCACTCTTACACCAGTTTATGTGAAACGCCTCTAGGCACTCTTACACCACTTTATGTGAAACGCCTCCAGGCACTCTTACACCAGTTTATGTGAAACGCCTCCAGGCACTCTTACACCAGTTTCTGTGAAACGCCTCCAGGCACTCTTACACCAGTTTCTGTGAAACGCCTCCAGGCACTCTTACACCAGTTTCTGTGAAATGCCTCCAGGCACTCTTACACCAGTTTATGTGAAATGCCTCCAGGCACTCTTACACCAGTTTATGTGAAATGCCTCCAGACACTCTTACACCAGTTTATGTGAAATGCCTCCAGGCACTCTTACACCAGTTTCTGTGAAATGCCTCCAGGCACTCTTACATCAGTTTATGTGAAACGCCTCCAGGCACTCTTACACCACTTTATGTGAAACGCCTCCAGGCACTCTTACACCAGTTTATGTGAAACGCCTCCAGGCACTCTTACACCAGTTTCTGTGAAATGCCTCCAGGCACTCTTACATCAGTTTATGTGAAACGCCTCCAGGCACTCTTACACCACTTTATGTGAAACGCCTCCAGGCACTCTTACACCAGTTTATGTGAAACGCCTCCAGGCACTCTTACACCACTTTATGTGAAACGCCTCTAGGCACTCTTACACCAGATTCTGCGAAGCTCGTAAGCACTCTTATACTTTTTAATAGGCGAGGCTATTAACGACAATTGCAAACGAAATTCTCGAATAACTATTTTTTTCATTTTTTGTCTCAAAAACATAGGTTATGACCCATCGTTGGAACGAGCTCGTTCCAAAGAGAGGTCATAACCTATATTTTTTAAACAAAAAAAGTAAAATATAATGAAAAATTAATTGGAGATTTTTGAGAATAACGCTGGCCGGTTTTGGCCGTTGAGTTGGGTAAAGGGTTAAAAAGTATTAAAGTAATGCCAAGGCGTTTCAAATAAACTACCTGAGAAGATGTGGCTAGAGGGTTTCAGTTGGGGCGTGCCACCGGTATAAATTCCAACTGTGGGTGGTTTCGATAGGTAGTTGCACTGCAGCGCTGGGTGGTATCTTTTAACCCTTTACCTAACGAATCGCCCGCAACGGTCGCGTAATATGCAAATACAGCTGCTGAAAAAATATTATTTTTCGAAAAATTTCATCAAAACCATATCATGTGATCCCCTCTTTGGAACGAGCTCGTCGAGCTCGTTCCAAAGAGGGGTCACATGATATGGTTTTGTTGAAATTTTTTTTAAAATTAAAAAAAATGGTATTTAAAATAATGAATTTTGAAATCGTCTGCGTTGGGTAAAGGGTTATGAACCCTTCTGAAAATCTTCACTAGTCCTGAAACGGAAAAACCATCATTTACAATGTGTCTGGGTCAGAAAATTTACCGGATTGATGACAGAGTCGAAAATTTGAGGCCATGTCAATTTTAGAGTAAGACATTTGAAACTCAAGTTTCCAGTTGGAAATAAATTATCAAAATTGCTCATCATTAGTTGGAATTTTAATATTTTTCATGAACAATGTTAATTTACTGAATTTCCAACCATTTGATTTTTTACCTCGGAATTTCCAACTATTGAAAAAAAATACTCCTAGCTGGGGGTTGAGACACCCCCCCCCCCCCCTACACACACACACACACACACACACACCACCCCCACCCCCTGTCGCCACATCCCTGGTGACAACGCCACAGATAGTACGAAGTATCGGGGTAAGTGAGGTCGTCTTACCTTATTAAAATTTTCAAATAACAAATGTGAGATAGTCCCTCAAGTGGAAAGCCAATTTTGACTGGAGGTGCGTTCTCATCCGTCGCACCTCCCTTGGCAACGTTCTTGACCATGCAAAGGCCAGAATTAAAATATGATTAATTCTTTAATTCGAATGATTAATCTTCAAGCAGTAACATACCTCCTGGTAAATACCACACTAGATGGTTGGAATCTAGTTGTCAGTACTTTTATTGTAGTTTTAACGGCATGTTTTTTCAGTGTATAACTAGTTTCTAGTTCAATGTTGCATGTGCTCATCGACATTGAACTTTTGTCCGCATCTAAATTGATGCATACTTGCAGGGGCGGCGGAACAGGGGGGGGGGGCTCATTGGGACACGTGCCCCTCCACTGTTTTCCACAGATACGTTTGGCAGTTACAACGAGCGCATGCAATCGTGTCAATATACAGGCATTCCTGTAACATTATTTGCAAATCCAAACAATATGTAGCGAAAGAATCCAACTTTCGGTCACTACGGTCCGTTTCCGTCCAACCCGAAGGCTGGCCTTCGGGTTGGAAGATGGTTGAAGTAGAAGAAGCGGACAAGACAGTGACCACACAGCGGCATATTCATCTAAATGAGAGATTATAGCGAGTCATGGTATATTTAACGATATATACGGTACGTGGAGAGTGGATTGTAACTAAATCACCCGCGGAGTGGAGATATCACCCAAGCTATAACTTTCAAATTTTGTACATATTGACAAAAAGCACAAGCAATGTTTCAGCCAATGGACCTCCGGGTTTAACCCGGAGGTCCATTGACTGAAACTTTGCTTGTGCTGGTTATGCTTTGCAACAAATTTGCAATTATCGCTTGGGTGGAATCTCCACTCTGCGGGTGATTTAGTGATAATACACTCTCCACGTACTGTACGATTGTAACCTTTTTTCACACTGGGTCGAACCATGGTAGCATTGTAAATTTGTGCCCCTCCACTTTTATCGAGCTTCCGCCGCCCCTGCATACTGGCTTGAAAGGGGCTTGTTTAAACGTTTGAGCAATGATGAAGATATTTTAGAGGGTAGATTTGGGGTCTTTGCCCCTTGTTCTCGTGGAATTAAATTACGATGCAGAGACAAAATGGAAATTAAGAATTCAGAGAAATGGCACCAGCACATGTTAAGGGTTTGTTCCGAAAGAAAACAAGCACCAGGGTAGTTATGTGTATCTGAATATTCAGTCCAGTGTGCTAAACATTACATTGAAAAATGAAATTTGGATGATCAAGGAAAAGCAATAATAATCGTTATTTCAAAGGATTAATTTCCTATGAATCAAATTCTCCCTTACATCTTCTCGGCTATATCATCTTCTCCTGCCCAGGAATCCCAGCATTTACAAAAAAATCCGTGATATCTCGAGATCTTTCTTGATTCGAAGAAATTATCAAAGACGCGAATAAAAATACTCAACAGTGTGATGTTTGTTCGTGATGATTCACGTGATTATGGCACAGCTGTATAATTACACAAGGCAAACGTATAAACGTGAATTTAACGTGTGGGCATGCGCCGGCGAAGTATTGGTGGAAACAACACAGTCGGTGCCGGTAATGTGCCAGAGACGGTACTCGAGGCTTCTGATACAATTTTGGTATAACCCTACCCTACCTAATCGCAGACCGCCAGTGGAGTGGCGGGGGGGGGGGGGGCTGAGGGGGCACATGGCCCAATTTCTTTCATGCCCCCCCCCCCCCCCCCCCGCTCACCCATATAGGGAACAGCAGCCCAGGAATTTTAATATCTAGCAATTTACTTGATTCTGAGTCCGTTTGTGTCCACAATTCATAAGTTGTGAAAGGCATCAATACTTAGTCCACATTGTAGCCTAATTATTGATGCCTTTCACAACTCATAAATTATGGACACAAATGGACTCAGAGTCAAGGAAATTGTGGGTTTTTCTCGAATTTCAAAATTTTCCCCGGGGAAGGCCCCCAAACCCCCCTTCAAAGAGATGGGACACCCCCTCTTGTGCTGGCTCACATCTTGCTGCCACAGGGCTCGAATGATGCCGCGAATCATATTCTGTATGCCCCCTAGATATTACTCTTGTCCTGCCCCCCCCCCCCCCCCCTCCCCCTCTAACTTTGATATCCTAGGTACGGGCCTGCAGACCGCACTTAAACAATTATTCTTGTACAGCTAAACATTTTAATTTTTGCTTCAAAAACATAGCTTATGACCCTTCTTTGGATCGAGCGCATTGCATTCGTTTCAATGAGGGGTCCTAATCGATGTTTTCAGGCAAAAATTTTCAAAAATAATTAAATTCGAATGGAGATTTTTGTCAACAGACGAGATGCGCATTTCCCGTTTTCATCACGTGTGCCTCTCCTTCACGTGACGTTTGTTTCCAAAATATATCACACGTGAAGCATTTGCAGTGCACAATCATTGTCAGAAAATGGCTGACTCGATTCTGAGTCAAATAAATCGAGATTGTAATATTACGCGTTTGACCATTTGTGTTAAAATATAGAATAAATAGGTCAGGGGCGGCGGATCGATTTTCAAAGTGTGGGAGGGGGGGGGGGTGCTGGATCGGGCGATGGGTGGTCGTTGGTATGAAAAATTTAAATTCCACTGTCCCAAAACCCCCATTTCCACGCATCTGAGTAGATATTTTGAGATTTTTCAGATGTATTTGAAAGATTTCACACTTTGAGAGCCGTTAAAAAACGTCAGTAAAGCCTACAGGTGAGGTCTATTTATCAGCTTTGGTCGTAACGACCAAAGCTGATAAATAGACCTCACCTGTATTCTTTACCAGACGTTTACAGCAATTATACTGTCTGTGGATTATCTTGTCTGGGAGTGGATTTGGTACTTGTATGTCTGTAAGATTACGATCTACTTCAGTTAACCGATTTATTAACAGACTGTATACATTTTAGCGTTTGTTGCCACTTACTGCAAAAAATGATCCAAAACCCATCGAAACTGAACCAGTACGAGAGAAACATAGCTGGCGAAAATATGGGAGAGTTTCTGGATCCGCACCTTGTTTCAGTAGTCACCCACCCACCCCCCCCCCCCACCCCCCCCCCCCCCCCCACCCCGGTTCCGCCCGTCCATGTAGCTACTAGGGCCGGTAATAAGATTTACACAACGATTTAAGCACGATGCTCTGCCGAGTTGTTAAAACCCTTATTCTACGAGTAGTTTTAATCTAATTACCGGCCCTTGTATTTATTTGCTTTATTTATACCATGATCTGAATAAATAATCTACTTTGTCGCTTAAAATGGAGCAAAGGCGATACTTTCTATCGCAAACACATGGGTTTGTTTTGTTTACATCTGCGCCGGTGGGCAGTACTTCCAACTGCATTTGAATGCTTGTTTGACAGCTAAACACATCGTCAAAGTTGATTGAATTTACCTTGCTTTTTCAGTCAAATTATTATTAACGATTCTTAAATTTTATTTTAAATATTTAATTGTAGGTATTTTAAAATTAATAAGTCATCGCACGTAGTAGATAGTACCGCAAAACGTCGTATGATTGAATAAGACATCGTGAAGTGTACTACTATAGGTGTAATTTTTTGTTATGGAATTCCAATTGAAAACGTTTTAACCGCAGTTGAAGCTTCACACCGGTTGTGGAGTTAAAAGCTAAAATTTTACATACTGCCTTTTCACGGGCAGTAACATAGGTGCGCAGGGTATAAATTAACTTCCATAGTAATTACCAATTGTAATATTAATTATATGATAAATCCGAATTGATAACGAAACGTTAGATAAAGTACACATTGAAATATGCATCCTTCAATTATCACGCCATGAAAATCGACTTTCGATAAAGTTATCTCCCTTGAAATTATTTGAAACTGGCGAGGAAGATCCAATTAAGAAGCATGTAATTGTTGGGGAAGAACCTACAGTACGTGGAGATTGGATTGTAACTAAATCACCCGCAGAGTGGGGTTATCACCCAAACTATAACTTTCAAAATCTGTACCTATTGACAAAAACACAAGCAATGTTTCAGCCAATGGACCTCCGGGTTTAACCCGGAGGTCCATTGGCCGAAACTTTGCTTGTGCTGGTTATGCTTTGCAACAAATTTGCAATTATTGCTTGGGTGGAATCTCCACTCTGCGAGTGATTTAGTGATAATACACTCTCCACGTATTGTATGACATTATAGAAAATAAAAGGACGTTTCCTTTTGTTATTTTTAATAAACGAAAACAACAGACGGCTATCGGAGTTATCTGTTGCTTTCGTTTATTAAAAGTTACAAATGGGAAACATGTCTTTTATACGCATGCCCCGGTTGAGATAACTAGGTGGGACGTTCCTTCGTGTAAACATACGTGTCACGAGGTCTGACCTGAAACGAAACGATGCCACGTCCCCATGGAACTCGAGGAGGTGACGCGATGCTTGTTTAGGTTCCGCTCCACAGTTTTACAGGCTTTTCCAAATATGACATGCCATACACTCTCTTCAAATGCAAATATTCTGTAACTTAGTTATCTAACCCATAACATGTATTACATTTCCCAAATCCACAAAAAAATATAACACTATCTGACTAAGTAGAAATAAACAATCTGAATGTGGGTGGAATTATTTATTGTCAAACGCAAGACTTCAGCCTGAAAAATTGCCAGAAAAAATACCGAAACCAGTCATTTTCAGCCACCTAGCAGCCTCAAAAGCAGAATTTTCCCACTAACCCCACCTACCCACCCCTGGAGCAGAGCAACCCCTGTTTCTAAAATGCAAAAAAAAAAAAATTATATGTTTCCGTCTCATTTTTTAGTTACCTGTCTGGTAACAAACCCGTGTAAAAATTACATTTGAAAAAATAGCCAATTTTTCGAAGCCA
This sequence comes from Pictodentalium vernedei, assembly GCA_031216915.1. NCBI lineage: Eukaryota > Metazoa > Mollusca > Scaphopoda > Dentaliida > Dentaliidae > Pictodentalium > Pictodentalium vernedei. Next base: position 53,072,992 of record CM062289.1, read on the forward strand.
CTGTTTCCCATAATTCATCTGGTAATTTACCCCTATGTATCAGATTCCAACTTTGGGACCAAAACTTCAAATTCTCTTGTCCAACAAAAAACCTTATGTAATCATATATCTGATACTAAAAATATATCTCTATTTTACATGGCCTAAGTTTCAACATATGCCCTAAGTTTAGAATTTCACCCCTGTGCAATAGTGTGAAACTGTAGAGCGGAACCTGAAATATGCATCCCTCAATTGTCACGTCATGAAAATCGACTTTCGATAAAGTTATCTCCCTTGAAATTATTTGAAACTGGCGAGGAAGATCCAATTAAGAAGCATGTAATTGTTGGGGAAGCACCTATGACATTATAGAAAATAAAAGGTTTCCTTTTGTTACTTTAATAAACGAAAACAACAGACGGCTGTCGGAGTTATCTGTTGCTTTCGTTTATGAAAAGTTACAAATGGGAAACATGTCTTTTATACGCACGCCCCGGTTGAGATAACTAGGTGGGACGTCCCGTCATGTAAGCGTAAGTGTCACGAGGTCTGACCTGAAGCGAAACGATGTCACGTCCCCATGGAACTCCAGGAGGTGACGCGATGCTTGTTTGTTGTGGTAAACAAACTCTGTTTTACTGGTAAAGTAGGACACAGTCACCAATGCTTGAGGTGGACGTTCTCTGAAATGGTCAACGTGGGTATAAACGATTGATTAAACTTGATTTTATCGCCATGTTGCGGTCACGATCAGCCACTGCGGAAATATGTCACCTTAAACACCAATAAATAAATAAATATATAACGATGTCACGTTGGCATTTTAGTGGGAGAAAAATGATCTACTAATGGGTTTTTGGTGTGAGATTGGGAAATCTCACTCTCGGGGCAAGATAATTGTCCCAGACACTCGGCATACCTCGTGTCTGGCTAAAATATATTGCTCCTAGAGAGCACACACCTATTGGGAATAATAATACGCTCAGGGAAACATGTTTCCGATTCAGTAGCAAATCCTTTCCGTCTAACGATGCCGAGCCAATCGCCATTTGCTCTCCATGTCCATGTCTGGACCGTTTCATAAGACACGAACACTGTTGATGCAGGAATCGCCAATTGTTTATTCACCATAAATTCAATTTGTGTATTAAAATATCGGGCATCTCATTAACTTGGGAGCATTATCGGATATTCTCTGCACTTCATTAATCAAATCTTACAAGCGAGTACAGACACACGCCGAGAAACTAGCAAGCATTACTACGTAATTCCATTATAAAGATTGCATTTAGTTTCCAGGCGGTTGTAAATGTTGCCAAGACCTCAATGTTTGTCTCCTCAGAAAAGTGATTAAAACTTCCTCTGACCAGATAACCTTTATGTTTCATCAGATTAAAAATAGCCCCCATACGTGAAGGGCAGCAGATATGGAAATAATTATTTGTCTGTCCAACATTGTGACCATCTTAAGAGATTAACCATCCCCTCCTAACCAGCCGTGTGTCAAATTACTAAGGTCGTATGGTGTATTTATCGCCTCCAGCAACACGTTTCCATAAGCAATATGAAGATGTACGGCCAGAAATATAGGTTTTTTGCGGGATGTAGGCCTCAGGGACCGGAAAGAGGGTATTGGCGCGGGTAGTAACCCCAGGGTCCGGAAATCTGGGGGGCGGGGCTTTGACCAGGAGTCCAGGATTCTTGGGTAAGGCCTGGCCAGTGACTACCTTTCTCATACGCTTCACCCCAAAGACGCGTGGTCCGAATATCGAATGCTTCGAAGGGAGCCAATTTTTCGATGAGTGCCCTTTCCAAAGATACAGTTAAAACTAGAAGTCCTGTCATCAAATGTGCACAAATAGCACATCTATCTGCGCGTTAATCTACGCGTTATGACCACAGTAAGGCCATCAAATTCTGTACATATGGCCTGTGAACAAGCAATGTTTCAGCCAATGGACCTCCGGGTAACCCGGAGGTCCATCGGAAGAAACATTGCCTGTGTTTGTTATGAGTAACCAGGAGAACCTGCCGTGCTTTGGATGTCATTCAATATGGCAATTGCGTGCAATTAAGCCGAGATAAGCACAGAGTTCGTGACAGGACTTCTAGTTTTAACTGTAGTACGATGATAATCCTATCAACATTTTAGTTCTACACAACAGAACTAGTGAGTCTTACTATTAGCGGTCATAATGTTGGATTGCATGATTCTTGAAGTGATCTTTATTAAATCAACCTCGCAACATGTGAATGTCTGGAGAACAGATCCTATGAATACCCACAATGCCCATGGAATGTTGAAATGTAGGAAAGGTCTACTTGATATGGAAATGGACAGTCTCTTCCAGCATTGGATGAGACAGCAACTTTTACACATTCATTTTATTTTAAAATGTCCATGTTGGGCGAATATTCGCTCTCAGATGTGGAAGGAGTTGGACATTGCTGCATGACCGGGAGGATAACATCGGGGCCCGTAATTATTATTTTTCTTTTCTTTTTTTTTTGGGGGGGGGGGGGCGCTCTGGTTTAGCCCAGACGTCCAGGATTCTTGGGATAGGCCTGCTGACCCCACTCCTTCACCAGTCCAGACATGGCTTGAAGACTATTTTCATTCTTTGGTTTGGTACGTCCTTTCAAAGGACGGACCAAACCAAAAAATTAAAATACGGGCTCCAGGTTATTTTTCGACTAGGGCACCCCAAAGGATGTGACTCCTGTGTCAATAGTTAAGGGGCTGTGTCTTGAATAGAGCTCCGCACTTGACCAACGGTTGTAATTTGGACTATAGTGCATGATTCTTGAAGTTATAATTTCATTAAATCAACTTGATGTAACAAAGTTATCACTTCAAGAATTGTGCAGTCAAAAGCTATAACTCTACGTCACTGGATACTTACTGATGAACTTGCAAATTTGAAACATGTTGCTAAAAAAGGACATCTTGACGGCCGAAAAAACAACGTGATGTCTCATTCCAAAAGCTGCCAAAAGTCTTCTTTTAATAACCCCCCCCCCCCCCACTCCCGCACACACACCCAATCATAATAACTCCTCCCCCCCCCCCCCGCACACACACCCAATCATCGCTCGCCCTTTCAAAAGAGTCGGGATACTGATGCAGATGCCTTTGGCATCTGCACCAGTATCCCGACTCTTTCGAAAGGGGACCCGTCACAGAATTAACCCTGGGGCCCGAATTTCCACTCCCCGGCCCTGGTAGGCCTCCGAGGAAAGTATAATATGTGATTAGCCACGCCACCCATTGACGGTGTTTTTCTTTTTCGATTTTCGGATGGACTATTTGATTTGTGGAGAGAGTCGGTGGACTACTTGATGTGTTTGGAGAGCCGGGGTACCCATCGACAGCCATCATGTAGTGTTCAGACTTTTCAGCTTACTATCTGGACACATGTAGCTGAAGACACGATGTGAGTAATGCGGGTCAGGATTGAACCACAACCTTAAAACCATAAGTCCATTGCCCTAACCAATGGCCCACTGAGCCGTCTTTGTGGTAAATCGTTGCACGTGAAGCTGAGTAAGGTGGTCTCAATGAGATAAGTGACCAAGGAACAGCTCTATTTAGATATTGGATATGACTTGACAAGCAATACGGATAAGAAATATAGTGAAAAGAATTGAGATACCATTATTAAAACAACAATCAAAAAGATTTTGGCTTGAAAACCACGAGAAACGGTACGTATCACATAATGTGTTCCGATTCCGTATCATATAGACGACTCATTCTGATTCCGTATCATATAGACGACTCGTTTCCGGTAGCGCTACGGGCTATCATAACAGGCGCATGGATACATTCTATATGCGTTTCAGTGATCGACCGAACATTATGTCCCAAAAATATTTAAAAATAATTTACCCCTTTACCTAGCATGAAAAGCAGACGACACTTGCAAAAAAAACTTGAATAACTATTTTTTTCATTTTTTGTCTCAAAAACATAGGTTATGACCACTCGTTGGAACGAGCTCAACGAGCTCGTTCCAACGAGGAGTCATAACTTATGTTTTTGAGACAAAAAATGAGAAAATAATGAAAATTAACTGGCGATTTTTGAGAATAGCGTTGGGCGCTTTTGGCCGTTACGTTGGGTAAAAGGTTAAGATTTAATCTGTTTTTGTGACAGAATTGTTAGTTAGATAAATGAATTATCATGATAATGTGCATGTTCTGTGATTTGCATCAGATTCTCGGTGGTGTCCAAAAATGGGATCACAACTCGCCGGCAAAACCGGTTCGTTGCGATCCCATTTTGGACACCACCTCGAATCTGATACAAATCACAGGACATGCGCATAATGATAATCTGATATTGTAATTATTTATAAAATCGAAAAATTGCGCTATACAGGGGCGACGCGAAGGTGACCGATTGGGGGGAGTAAGAGGGCTGGGGAGAGGGTGGAGTACCGGGGCAGTAACTCCGAGTCCCGGAACTTTGGGGATCCGTGTTTGGCCTAGCAGTCCAGGATTCTTGGGCCAGGCCTGGGTTCCTTCTGACTCCTGTGCCAAGCCTTTGGCCTCCCGATTACCGAGCAAGAATCAGAAAGATAAGTTGCCCGTTGTTTTGGAATGCTAGTTGCCACACATGTAAAGAAGGAATGGGAGTGTCCCGTGGAGACGCCCTAACGAGCTCCTTCCAATGAGGGGGGTCATATGCTATGTTTTCAGGCAAGACAATCAAATGGCAATTTTTGTGAATAGTGCTGGACCTTTTTGATCGTTACGTTGGGTAAAGGGTTTATAGACTGTTATCAATATACATATGCAGACCCGGTGTTATCACTTCAAACATTCGGCATCTGCACCAGTATTCCGATGTTTTCGAAAGAATTAACCCTGACCCCGAATTTCCTCTCCCCGGCCCTGGGGAGTAAACCCAAGTTATCCCGCTTTTCATGACTCAAGTCCGGGCTAAAGAAATGTTCTGACTGCCGAAATATTCTAACTACATCATCAAGGCACGCCTTCGTTAAATTATGAACAACCAAGCTGGACAGACGTCCTTGCTCGCCCGACGAAAATATACACACGCTTTGGAGTACTCAGTTGGGCAAAATCTCTTGCTTGTCCGACAAAAATATACATAGGTTTGAAAGTGCATTAAATGCCCGACTTAATATATCGCTAGAGTTCCATATCCAGGGAGAGAGTAACTGATAACAAATGATTTTTTAAGACCATGTGCCTGCTGAAAGCACCTAGATGGTCGGTCACTTATACCTAGCTGGTGTGTATTTGTTGTATGCTTAAAATACACTATTTTATGAATGGAAAATATATTTGGAGCGTTTTAGTCTTTGATAGAAGCAATTAAGTATGTTCCAAATGATTTGTCCAAGTTATCGCGCACCGACGCCCCACAACCCTGTTCCAGCCTCTGCCAAATGTTTGTTAGTTACAGCACTGGCCTTCGGTGACTTCATATCACCCTTCGACCTCGTGCTGTTATCTCGGCCGATATGAAACTATCAGCCTCTAAATATGAACACTCAGGGGAGTACAACTAATTCTATGATAGCTAACATCAGTGTATTGAAAGTTGTTTAGGCTCACAACCAAACAGACGAGTTTTAACACTTTGAACACTGGTGCCTGGAAGGTCTCGTTTCAAGAAATACTGTCAACGGCGAAATGGGTGAAACCATCCTGGTTTATTGGGAGGTTTAGTAATAATTTAATCCAACAGCTCGACAGAGCTGTTGGATTAAATTATTACCTAGCCTCGCTTCCAATTTTATCTCTTTATATCGTCTACTCTTCCACTACCCATTTCTCTTCACGCAAAAATTTATGCATATGGGTTGAAAGGGTTAATATGCAGCTAGGAGATTGTAAATTATCTCTACGAATGTCAAGTGCTAGTATATGTACCAAGTGTACTAACTCGATCTGTAATTGCATCTTTCACAGCGAGCAAACAGTACTACTTTAAAAAGTGCGACACCCTCTGCGTAAAATGTTTGAAACGTTATGAATTATGATGCCAACAAATTGAGTGAAGCATCTGAAGACTAGACACAAAAAGATACGCATCTACTATTTGGCATCATATACAACGTTAACCCCTCCAAACCAGTATGCATATAGTTTTGCATGAAAGCAATCTCGGTGGTCGGTTGGCAACCAACCATGTGGTCAACTATAGGTAACAAGCGTCGGTGGTGCTTGGGGAATCCAACAGCCCCACGGGGCTAATGGATTAAATTTACTGTCGTAAGACGTACAACTGCGAGGACATTAGCTCAATGACGACGCTTTCGAATTTAAATATTCATTCACAAGCAATGGATGTAACTCGTCGTATGCCTTTCTTAGTTGGGAACCAATGATGCTTTCCTGAGGGAACGCGAGAGGACGCCGTTCCCTTTTCTTTTCTCTGAGTGGGTACGCCGTTCCCCTATACTTTTAAGACTCCACATGGCTTGATTGTAACGAATACTCAATACATCAAGAGTTCAATCATCTTACTAGTCACACTTAATCCTTTTTAACTGTGTAAAGTTCACAGACCAGTACCGATAACAAAGGTCACTTCTTTAGAAGAGTTGTGAGTACTAAATTTTCAAAATTTTCCCTGAGGTGGACCCCCGGACCCCCATTTACTACCATGATAGGAAGACATTCTTACCGAACGACACGTGTTGGCCAACGCTTTATTTATTCATTTATTACCCGGAGAGAATTACCGAGCAACGGCGAGCAACTGTCAGCTCTCCAACATACTAACACCACACAGCAGGGTTAGCATTGGTTGAAGACAGGTGCACCATCGACGTGCAGTACGCCTTAGTACACAACGCCACCGTGCCCCCACGTGGGCAATAGAGGTGAAGTGTCTTGCCCAAGGACACAACGCGGTTACCGAAAGAGGGATTCGAACCTAGGACCTCTCGGCTTGCACCTTGCACCTCTACCTACTGTGCAACCGCCCCTCTTCCCGCGGACCGTTCTCCTTGTTCTCAATTTCGGGAAGCATCACTGATGGGAATAACACTCCTGGTCTCCAGGAATTATAACATTATATACAAAACAGTTACTCATAACAACAGTAGATAAACATAACTATCAAGCAGAGTGTAACTGTTATCTGATTACCAGCTTATGGATACTTATCAGTGGCGTACCTAAGGTATGGCAGGTATGGGTCGTATCCTAGCTAGGCGCCACTTGAGGGGTGGGGCGCCAATGAGCAGTTTCTATTAAAGTCAGACAAGCCATCCTCGAGTAGTGAAAAAAAAATGTTCTTCAAATGTATAGTCTTTGATTATCATGGCTGAGAAGCACTATGTGACCGGATTATTATAAATTATTAGGTAAAAATACAGTGCTTGGAGCAACATGACCACATACCTCATAGTACCACAGTTGAGTCTCAGTACCAGCTTGTAGTAAGACCATTCCCCTGCGCAAACTATGGAGGTAGTGTTGCTATTCCACCCTGTCTGTTTTTACTACGCCTCGCATGCTTTTTACGTCACAACAGTATTTCCGCCAATATAGGTCTCGTTACAGTTATTCAGGTGAAAATGTCGGCTTTTCAAGAAATGTCCAGCTTCTGATTAACACGGCCGAGGATATTTCGCATTTAAATTACCTCCCCTATTCACAATACTCACAATGTCTATAGTTTCTGGAAGGTCTGAATATGGCCCTTTCTGGAGACAACTGTACACACCAAAAATCTTACAATATCACTCAAATACACTCAGCCGAATGACACAGTTGATGGTTAAAAAAATGGCTCAAAATGGTCAAAATTTTCTCATTTTGAGGATAAATCTCCAATTTTCGTACATCGATAGTGATAAAACTGTGTTATTGGAATTCCTCATTCCTCAACTGAGGATTTTACAGCATAACATGATCATTCTGACAAATAAAAAACATATGGGTTTCTTATTCATTTTTTCAGAAGGCTTTCTCAAAGCAAATTTACACAAATATTGTCCCATTTGTAAACTGCAAATTGTCAGGTCCCAAACAGGTCTGGGTTAGTCATTTAACACTTCCATGTGACCTTGACCCCCAATTGAAATGCACTTGACAATACACAGTTTGAATCAAGACCATCAACAGATTATTTTGATCATATCACCATTAATGAGAATTATTTACTAAATCCACACCACCATAAACTAAAACTATAGCCCAAAATAGCCATTTGGCTGAGGATATCCAATAACCTCGGAAATGACCTTTTAATAGGAAACGAGACCTTAAATATCAACAACTAACGCACGATCTCGCTTCGGCGAGATCGCACGTAAGTTCTACCAACAGTGCAAAAAATATAGGTTCTCTTTAGAACCAAAACTGGTTTAACAGTATTTATTTCAAATCAAATAAATTTACTTTGTTTAATTTGTTAAAACAGTATTTATTTCAAATCAAATAAATTTATAAAGATTAACATTAAATATTAACAGAATTAAACATAAATTGAGGGGGGTTCATCCGTAAGTTTAGAGCTTATACGAGGTGGTCTCAAATCATTATTTAGCAAAGGAGATATGAACAGTTGGCATATCGAACTAGTTTTGGTTCTTTACAGAACCAAAACTGGTTCGATATGCCAACTGTTCATATCTCCTTTGTTTTAAAATGTTTGGCGACTGCGTTGAATAAGCTCCAAGTTTCCTGCTGAATCTACTTTAGTTCATGTAATATTCTGTTAAAATTGAATGCTAATCTTGGTAAATTTATTTGCTTTGAAATAAATGCTGTTTAAACAGAACTGGTTCCATCTCAGGGACAAGATTAGAACCAATTTTGGTTCTGAAGAGAACCTATATTTTTGCAGTGTAGTGTTGCTATTCCGCCCTGTCTGTTTTTACTATGCCAGTCATGCTTTTTACGTCACAACAGTATTTCCGCCTATAAAAATATCAGCAACTAACGCGCGATCTCGCTTCGGCGAGATCGCACGTTAGTTCTACCTATTTGTTTTTGGAGAAAAAATCTTTTAAGATGGAAACAGCATGTCGTTCTATTCATACGTGTATGTCATAGGCGCTATTTTCCGTAGATATGCCGCCGGTACTATACACTCTAATATTTTTCGGTTCCGCTAAAACAGACTCACCATAAGAATTTGCCCTAATCCTATTATTCTAAAATGTAAGAACGCCGTGGAATATTCATCCTTAAGAATTTATCTAGAAAACCACCATATAACATTACTAGTGAGCCTCCATATAATACAAAGTGTATTCGATTTTATTTATTTATTTATTTATTTATTTATTTATTTATTTATTTATTTATTTATTTATTTATTGGGGCATAACTACACTTTCGACAACAAGGATCACATCATGTCAGATAGTTTTACGGGTGAAGGAAGCCGGAGTACCCGGAGAGAACCACCGAGTAGCGGTGAGCAACTTACGTAGTAACGCCAGACAAACATTCGTTGACAACAAGTGCGCCCTCGACGTGAATTACGCCTTAATACACAGCGCCACTGTGCCCCCCCCCCCCCACCCACCCACATGAGCAATTGGGATTAAGCGCCTTTCCCAACAACACAACGCAGTTACCCCTGACGGGGATTGAACCGCAGATGTTTCGGTTTCAATGCCGTAGCCACCGATCCACCGTGCTGCCTAATGTATTAAATCATTCGCTATAACCAGTAATGTATGCGCCAATTCCATTCAACAGAGTTAACTCTCTGCAATCTGATGTTAAAATACCAAAGTTTTCAGCAGCATGTTTTTCCCACAATGAAACTGAGAATTTAATAATTTCCCCAACATCGTAACTCCACACTGCAGCACAGGTAGGGTTACACTGGTTGAAGACATGCGCGCCATCGATGTGCAGTACGCCTTAGTACAAGGCATTATCGTTCCTCCATGTGTCAATTAGGTTTAAGTGCCTTGCCCAAAGACACAACGCGGGAGTCTGAATCGATCGCTCAGACGGTCATCCATCCGATGACTATAACCGGGCTTGATGTTGCTTAGCTTCGGTTACCGCAACCCCACCGCGCCCCCTACAGTACAGTCGCCGTGGACTGGTCGTAATCCACACGTGGGCAATGATGTCCACGTATGCGTTTACCAAGTAATTAAAAATCATTATCAGCAAAATTTTAATTAATGAAGCACCGGGTTGTAGCCTTGGTCCCAAAACCTCAAACCAGTACGATCTGCATGGAGCAACAACTAATGATATTACAGTCGACATACCACGTTTGACGTTCTTGCGAGCCTCAAAATAACGCCATTTGGGTCGTATTTTAAGAGACTTTTTAGAAAAAATACATCCCCGGCCCCAAAGTCGAGAGACGGACACTACCTTGATACATTCACCCAACGTTCCGAACTTCGTGATATGCCTACGACACGATAATGCTTGGACCACCCCCACAAAAAAGGATCCATGTGTCAACCTTATTTGTATACCTCGCTACGCGTCTGGCGTTCTATGATTCAGAAGACATTTTGGTCTCCGTGTAATCAATTGACTCTTTGTTCTACAGCATGGCACTAACTTCTGATATGATACTGTGTCCAACTTGCAAAAAGAACATGGTTAGAATTATTTACGGAATGCTATGTATTCAGGGATGTATCAATGCTAAATGAAGTGAGGCTAACAAAATATTTTTAAAAAATATTTGTATCTTACACCTTATTTCAGTGATAGCAGAAGAATGTTTCCCTCCACTTCATTTCACCTCGCGCTGGATCAAAAGTATGTATCCCTTATAGATGAAAGTCCGGGGCATTCCCTGAGGACAAAATTAACTTATTATCCCAGGACCCGGTTTTAAAGAAATAACCCTCCAGACCCTGATGGTATCTTCCATATCAGATCAATGGCAGCAGTTAGACGATTCCATATTCATTATATGGGGGTAGACTATTCAATATTTTTAACGTGCAGCCTTGAGGCTGCACGTTGAAAATATTGATGGGTCTACCACACACATGCATTTAGCACCCATCCTATTCAATGAAATAGTGATATATCATGTTCCTGGACGGGGGAAAAGGTCCCTCGTTTACATAGGGTTAACTACCCAGATGCTGGAGATAGAAAAGTAACAAAATGAGCAAAGAAATATCAGGGTCAGAGGTCAGGAACCAGGTTTAGGGATTTCAAGCATGAATGCAGGGAAAGTGTATTGGGGGGCGGGGGGAGCGAGTACTTCCCTATGACTCCACCTCTGTACATGTACATATTGTACTTCTTGGCAAAGCAGCGAAAACGTCTCTTTTTCAAAATTCCCGAGTGTTGCAGAATCAATAAAGGACACTCAGTGTACAGTGTGTCGATGGACGAAGGGTATGCGTGGTTAAGTACAATTTCGTTACGCGGTTGGTGCCGAAGGACCTGCACCTGGAAGGGTGGTTTGAAACTCCCATATTTCCATTTGCATTTCACATGTATATATTTTTGTTGCATTATTGGCATTGCTCGGAATATGTGCTGCGTACAAGAACACAAAAGCTGTTTTGGGTTGCTTTTCTCGGACTTTTTCGTTTGCGAGATATTGGATCGCAGGTTTTATGCATGTTCCACTCCCCTCACTTTTATTGGTTAACTTGATCTATCCACTTTTGCTTCGGAAATTTATGCTTAGATCAATAATGGAAAGCAAGCTGACTGCACCTTCCTTTATTGTTAACAGTTAGAGCAGTTTATGTGACAGGACTCTTTTCTACTGTGTGATGTGTCTTTTATAATAGGTTTGTAGCGTGTGTCTGGGACTGGTTAATGCTAAACTCGAGTCTAACCCTTAAGATCCTTACGAGGGCTAGGGTGAATAAAAATGGTGTAGCCGACAGGATTAACACTCAAGGCATTCCAGGTTGGGTAATTCCGTATTTGATGTATTTGGTTAGGTAATGGGTTAATGAGCTGGTTATGCACAATTGGTTCGAACTACCATTAGTAAATGGTTAATGGGTAGTTACTGTTGGTAATGGTAGGGAGCTGGTTAATGCTCAAATAGTTTAAACTACTGGTTGGTGGACGGTTGCCACTGGTAGGGTTAATAATAAAAATAAGATATTAGTTTTGTATCTGCCCACTAGAATTACTCTAACTCTAAGTTGGTAACTCTAGGGTTAATACATCTGGCTGTTTCTGTAAAGTGGTTACTGGTTACATCTCTCTACAAATGTCATTGGTTCAGAGCAAACAGCGGATCTTGGTCGGTTAGAGGTCAATTTGATAAATGGGAAGGGGGTCACAACAACACAAACGGTGACAGACCTGTGATTCAATAAATAAACCCGAATTACCCTAGTCTGTCACCGTAAGTGGGAAAGGATTAGGGAGTGCACACACTGTAAGAGAAGGGTTAAAGAGGTACACCTGTGCTCCACTAAATAAACCCGAATTACCCCAGACTATAAGCGTAAGGGGGATAGGATTAGGGTGTGCAAACACTGCAAGAGAAGGGTTAAAGAGTAAAGCAATGACGTTTATTCTATCAACATTTATTTATTTATTTATTTATTTATTTATTTATTTATTTATTTATTTATTAGGGTTTGACGACACATTAATAGCCAACGTCATATCGTGTCGGTGACAGTTTTACGGGTGGAGGAAGCCGGAGTACCCGGAGAGAACCACCGACAAGCAGCTGCCAGCTCCCCAACATCGTAACTCCGCAGTGGAGCACAGACAGGGTTAGATTGGTTGAAGACATGCACACCATCAACGTGCAGTGCGCCTTAGTACACGGCGTCAACGTGACCCTACACTGCAAAAAAATATAGGTTCTCTTTAGAACCAAACTGGTTCAAATCTTGTCCCTGAGATAGAACCAGTTCTGTTTAAACAGTATTTATTTCAAATCAAATAAATTTATTAAGATAAACATTAAATATTAACAGAATTAAACATAAATTGAGGGGGGTTCAGTCGTAAGCTTAGAGCTTATACGAGGTTGTCTCAAATCATTATTAAGCAAAGGAAATATGACCACTTGGCATATCGAACCAGTTTTGGTTCTATACAGAACCAAAACTGGTTCGATATGCCAACTGTTCATATCTCCTTTGCTTCAAAATGTTTGGCGACTGCGTTGAATAAGCTACAAGTTTACTGCTGAATCTACTTCAGTTCATGTAATATTCTGTTAAAATGGAATGCTAATCTTGGTAAATTTATTTGATTTGAAATAAATACTGATTAAACAGAACTGGTTCCATCTCAGGGACAAGATTAGAACCAGTTTTGGTTCTAAAGAGAACCTATATTTTTTGCAGTGTATGAGGACAATCGGGGGGAAGTGCTTTGCCCAAGGACACAACGCGGGTGTTCGAATCGATCGCTCAGACGGTCACCCATCCAAGGACTAACCGGGCTCGACGTTGCTTAACTTCGGTGATCTGACAAGAACCGGTTACCCCAAAGACACCGCGCACCCTATCAACAATGATGGTATATAATAGGATAAATGATTGAAATACAGTTAAAGTGTTCAAACTAGACCGGTCCTGTTCGTGAATTCATTGTATAATTTCGTCACGCCCTCCTCAAAAATTCACGTGTATCAATCCCCGAGTATTCGACCCAAAAAACCCAATTAACTATGACTGAACTTCACTGCTGGAGTTGCAAGTCAACATGTAATTTACGTCAAATTGCGAAGAGTACAGCGATGAAGCAATGACTGTTATTACTAGCCTACTTTAGTGGGCGTTCTCTCACGTGGGGCACGGTGGCGTTGTGTACTAAGGCGTACTGCACATCGATGATGCACTTGTCTTCAACCAATGTTAACTCTGTGTGGAGTTAGTACGTTGGGGAGCATGACAGTTGCTCGCCGTTGATCGGTGGTTCTCTCTGGGTACTCCGGCTTCCTCCACCCGTGAATCTGTCCGACACAGGGTGACCCTGGTTGTCGAAAGTGTCGATAAAACCCCAATAAATAAATAAATAAATAAATAAATAAATAAATAAATAAATAAATAAATAGTGGGCGTTCTCTAGTATATTAACAGAGTTCAGCGGGGCGGTAAAACTCTGTAATTCATGACGTCATGCAACCGGAAGCGATTGGCAGGTGTTAACGAAAACAAAATTCATTAACAGCCCGCCGCCCACTTCCGGTCATGGTAATAATAGTAATAACATGATTTTGTCGGGCATCCCGGTTTATTAACGGCACTTTGAGACTGAATAACAGCCCTCTGGCTTATTAACGGCCCTCGACTTCGTCTCGGGCCGGTAATAAACCCTCGGACTGTTATTCATTCCTCACGGGCCGAGGAACCGATATGCAGGGTCATGTCTAAAAGAAGGTCAGCATTTTGTGAGTCTGAACATCCCAAATGGTTATTGGGTCACACAAAGAAAACAAGCATTCGGCTATGGTAGGTTAGCTTTTCCAGTTGATCTCGTACTTTTATTGATTGTTTCTTTATTCTGGTTGCTTAAGTTGGTTTTGCTGCGATTTTTCTGACTTGCTCTGTCGCGGTCGTTGAAGAACGTAAGACCCACCAACGGGATTTTATATTCCCTACAGTACAGTCGCCGTGGACTGGTCGTAATCCACGCGTGGGCAATGATGTCCACGCATAAGTTTACCAGGTACTAAAATCATCATCAGGAAAATTTTAATTAATGAATCACCCGGTCAGTTAAATTTTTGATGAATATTCCCATAATTAGTGTTTGGAATTTTATATTATTGCATCCGTGGAAATATTGCCCACCCGTGGAAAGTGACCAGTCCATTGCGGCCGTACTTTACCACCAAGACCAAGACCAAACAAGACTCTTGTGTGGTCGTCCATACAACCAAATAAGGAAAGTGTGACGAATTACGTCACAATTACGTTCTAGCAACTCAGCAATGTCTGCTTGAGAATATAATGATCCCCGATGAGTCTGGAGGTGGGATGGGGAAATGTCACCCGAGGGGCAAGATATTTGAACCAGACCCGAGGCTTGCCGAGGGTATGGTTCAAATATCTTGCCCCGAGGGTGAGATTTCCCCATTCCCACCTTCAGACTCATCGAGGATGATTTTTTCTCTCCCCCCCCCCCCCCCACCATGCAGCGATTACGTTAGCCAGAGGTAATCGGGAGTCACGTGCTGATTCAATCAACTCATTTTGTATACGTTGTTTTGAGAAACTGATAACACCATCGGAAAGAGCATGCACAAGTTATGGATATACCAAAGATATATACCACGAAATCGATTAGGAACGGTGGCAGCTTGAGGGTCGAAGAATTGTAGGGCATCGAACTTTGATCACACTGCATTCCGATGACGTCAATATGAATTAGCTGGTAGCAAGAAACTGATACGATATGCATAACGTCATAATAACGTTATAAATGTATAACGTCACGTGGGTGGGGTGGGATACATCTGTCTCTCCCTGCTATCTCACCCGGGACACACGTACGTTACACGTGCAGTGGGGGGGGGGGGGGGGGGGAAGTTTATACAGTATATTTTTTATTCCCGTATAAACTGACCATTAATGCGAAAATAAAGAGAATAATGATTAAAAAAATTGTTACTCTGGAACTTATTGGTGAACGCTATACAAGTACAACAAAAAGTAATAACATGAGTGTTTTAAGTGGAAAAACGCCGTCGAAGCGTTGTATTGCGGTTGAAAACACCTGATTTGAACATGCTGCAACAGAAAAATAATAATGAAGGCTCAGCAAATTACTCGTGATAGTTGATCACAAAAAAAATGAATATAGGATTTTCAAATGATTGTTTCCACACATAAAACTGTGAAATGATTTGCTTTTAAACTGAAAATTGGTCGCACACCTCGAAATAGAATTACCGGAATGACTCCTCCGACGGTGCTTCTAAATTTTTACATACAAATTTCTTACAAATATTGAAATAAGATGATGGATTTTTATTCTAAACACAGAAAGGTTATTATAATGAGTAACCCATTAACAATAAATTACAAGTTTTAGCTAAAACCCCCGATCAGCACAATTACTATATTAGTTTTTTAAACTGGTTGAGTGCCACTAGCAGTGTTCTAAAAAAACATGAGGTACCACGGCAAATGCCATCATTTTCTTTGCTCTTGTTTCATATTCAGTCTAACGCAAATAATATTTTGTTCAGATAAATTTGTTCGATCACAAATTATTGAAAAGTGCCTGTGGGCGTGTTGCCTGTGGGCGTGGTGCCTGTTGGGCGTGATGCCTATGGGCACTCTTCAATAGCTTGTCATAAAACAAATTTTGATGAACATATTCAAACCACCAAAAATAATGTAGCGCTCAACCAGTTAAATACTATTATTTATTAAATTGTACTTAAGTTAAAATATTTTCCTACGTGCTTCCGTGTGATACTTTTCCAGCGAGCATGAGGTTCTTGATGTATGTGGCGTAATCTTCTTGGTCTGACGTAATGACGGTTTATTTATTTTCTTGTGCAAGTGTTTTGAAAATTTATCTGTTGTTTTGTCCATTAAGTTTCTTAAAAGGGCAATAAGCCGCTCATTTGAAAAAAAAATTGACACTTTGATTTGGCTTTTATGTGAAGAAGCATGTTAACCCTTTACCCAACGTAACGTTCAAAACCGGCCAGCGCTGTTTTCAAAAATCGCCAATTAATTTTCATTTTTTGTCTCAAAAAACATAGGCTATGACCCCTCTTTGGAACGAGCTCGTCGAGCTCGTTCCAATGAGAGGTCATAACCTATGTTTTTGAGACAAGAAATGAAAAAACTCAGTTATTCAAGAATTTTGTTTGCAAGTGTCGTCTACTTTTCATGTTAGGTAAAGGGTTAAAACACTGTATGCAAAGTGTAAGACATCAGAAATAACGTGAAACTACTTAAATCTGTAATTTAAAAGCTTTAATGCAGAAGCCATTTCAGAAAACACGTCGTTGCGAAGATATAATTTTTTTTGCTGCGAACGTTATAGGAGATAAACAAATCCGGGCAATCTCCGTGGCATCATTTCAAAATACACGCGGTTTCTGATTTTAACTCTGCTGCTGTTCGTTGGGATAAATGACTGCCACGAACAAGAATCGTGCATTATTTAGCACTAATTGGCCATAAAGATTTATATTATTTCAAATAAATTGCAGTGATGTATCCAACAAAACCCACAGCATGTTTGTCGACAACGACAATAATATATTCTTTGGCCCTCCGTTGATTTGCCGCTGTCCTTTTACGGGGATGCCTACATCGATACTGTTCCCCGTCCAGTTGTTCTCCCCTCGCCCCCCTTTACTGATCTCTAAGCATTCAGTCAAAAACGGTTTCATAATTCCACCCACTGGCGCTTTCCCGATCTCTCCAACTATAAAATTGACCCTTCCCTTAATGTCATTCCTCGTCCACTTTTCCTTCATATTTTCATCCCATTTTTCTATTAGTTTCCCCAAGGAGTCTTGTTCTACTGCGCAAATATTTGGTGCACTCTAGAATGAAATGTTCCAGGGTGTACATTACTCCCAAGTTACACATTTGACACCCTCTTCCCTCGCCTTTCCCGATCCTCCCTCTCAAATCCAATGATTTGGATCTCACTTTGAACAACATGACCAACCATCTAGGGATTCATCAAACACTGGCGCATCGTTTTTATATAACCCGTCTAAAGAGATAGTGATGTGATTTATTTTCTAACTTATTTCCATTTTCATGGAGTCAAGTTACAATGGTACAAAGAAAAAATAGTTATATATTGTACAGCACATGTCCGTGACAAAATAGCCTGATAAATAATTATTCCATACTCTCTCTCTTTCTCTCGTCCCCTCCCCCTTCTCTCTCTCTCTCTCTCTCTCTCTCTCTCTCTCTCTCTCTCTCTCTCTCTCTCTCTCTCTCATTTATGTCCCTTGGTTCAGAGCCAACTTGACTGAGTTTCGGTGATGTCATGTCACTCCCCAACATGCACCGCGGAGATATCTGGGCGGGATTGAATTATACAGCACATACACATACATATACATTACACACACATATCTATATGCACAAGCACAAACACATGTGCATATATATACATATCCACATGCATATATATATCTATACACACTAAAAACTAAAGTGTTAAAACTGACACTTTCAAGGTGTTAAACCCATTCTAACTCTTAGGGTTTGATTTTAACACTCAAAGTGCAATGCTTTAAGCACTTAGACATTACAATCGTCAGACATCTGAAACTTGAATGGATGGCACTTCCCATGTGTCTAGCATTGGTGGTTCCTCCAGAATCGTCCATAATTTGATTTGCGCTTGGTGGGTACATAATTAAAAGGATACAACGCAGATGACGCGGATCAGGCTCGAGAGTTCGAGCCTGATCCGCGTCCTCTGCGTTGTTTCCTTTTAAGTGTTGCGACATTACACTTGTCAAGTGGTATTATTGTAACACCTGTTAAGTTCTGGGATATCTACACTTGAGCAAAGTGCTAGTTCAGCTCTAAGTAAGTGTTAAATACAGCACTTCAAGTGTAGTTTTTAACACTTTAGTTTTTAGCGTGTAAGCTCTTGGCCTTAATTCCAGCTCGTCAGTTTCGACTACAATCCTCGAGCACCCTTCTACTGATAAAGCAACTCCCCTGCCCTATCCCCCTCCCCTTCTATATCTTCAGTCTGTACAGAGTAATTTTCCATTAGCTCCCTCGTCTGCCTTATCCATCCTGTCTGATTTTCAGAGTCTCATGCAGTGGCGTAGCGGAAAATCTTGTGCCCCCCCCCCCCCCCCGCGAGATAGAGACGGGGGCCCTTTCATAATGGTGGTTGCCTTTTAAACGGGAGCAAATTTAGTGTTGTTACCATGCACAGCATACAGGATTTCACGTGGTACATACGCCATAAATTAAATGAAGGTATAGCCTGTAGGATCGATTCTAAAAGTATACGATTCTGTAGATTTTTTCATTACATGCTTTAAGTTTCACCCCCACCATCCAACGATATACACATGCACGCCCAACATGTGTGACTTGAGAGGCACCATGTATGTATATTGTTCATTTCTCACCCCTATCAGTTACAATGATGTAGCGTTCACTTAACCCTTTACCTAACCTGAAAAGCAGACGACACTTGCAAAAATAATTCTTGAATAACTAATTTTTTTCATTTTTAGTCTCAAAAACATAGGTTATGACCCCTCGTTGGAACGAGCTCGTTCCAACGAGGGGTCATAACCTATGTTTTTGAGACAAAAAATGAAAAAAATAATGAAAATTAATTGGCGATTTTTGAGAATAGCTCCAGTCGTTACGTTAGGTAAAGGGTTAAAAGAATAATACATAGGCTACAAAGAGTACGTCGTATGGAAGTGAGAGTTTGAAATTATGTGTATTTGGTACACAGCCTCTCTCTCTCTCTCTCTCTCTCTCTCTCTCTCTCTCTCTCTCTCTCTCTCTCTTTCCCTCTTTCTTCCAGCGTTGGGGCGTCCTTCAAGACGGGGGCCCCCCTTATAGCCCCCCCCCCTCGCAATGCGGGCCCTGCGGGCCCATCCCTTACGCCACTGGTCTCATGTACAGTTGAGTGTCGTTTTACACCATCTGCTATTTGAGGGTTTATCGGGTAATCCAGATAACATAATTTTGCAATATCTATTTTAACTTTAACCGACATCCACGCGAGTTCCCCACAGACGGCTTCCAGTGAGGCTGCGTTCCTAGATCCGGTTATACGTCGACCCGCGTCATTTTGTTTGATCTCCAAGTTCCCCAATACCGTTTGGTTTAGAGAGATCACATCCGTCCCATAAGTTATACTTGGTAATCCCATCCTCCCCCAAACAGTTTTTCCCACGAGGACCTTGTTAAAGCTATTTATCCCATAAATGACCGTTTATTCGAACAATAAAAGCCTTGGATAAATTTTTGCTTTATTCACCTAGTAGGGTGATAAATTTTCCCCATTGGTTTAACACTGGAAGAATTTATTCCAATAGTTGAGACGGACTTGTTGGCTTCTGACCTCTACCGCATTCGTGTAGTATAATTACCTGTTCAATTGTTGTTTTCTCTAAACCGTTTTGAAAGTATTGCACAGTGCCAGTAGAAAACACTACACATTGTTCATTTAATAGAGTATTTTTGCAAGTTTAGCTCAAGTTTGTAAGGGAATTATTTTTAGACCGAAATGTATCACTGCGCCTTTTTTCGTTTTGGTAATAATGCTTGTCATCGAATTGGACCTGTGTGCTTTTCACTTCTCGGTGTGTTTTGAAGCGAGTAACAACACGATTTCGCCGCGACCGTCCTGTAAAAGACTTATGGGATAAACAAAATAAACGTATAGTGTTTTCAAGTAAAAAATTTATTCTACTCGTAGAATTAAGAATGAAACCGACTCGCCAGAGGCTCGTCGCTTTCATTCTTAATCCTACTCGTAGAATAAATCTTTTACTTGAAAACACTATACGTTTATTCTAAAATACTATACGTTTATTCTATATTGCTCTCAAGCTGTGTGACCTGATTGAGCATTTTTCCCTTTTTCCTTACGATTATTTGTGTGGTTTCTGTATATGCCTCTACCTGTAACATAAATTCACTCCCAAGTATTCGTATTTTTCCGTTTTCTGCTTGACCATTTCTACTGCTATAGTGTCCCGATGGTCATCCATCCATGTTAGTAGTACAGAAGGGTTCCAGGCGACCCTGATTACCCAGAGCTTTGCCAGTGCGGCTAGCGTTAAATTCCCATAGGAACCGGAGCTTTGTCTGTGAAAGTTTTCCGGTGGAAACTTTCGGCACCATTCAGCACTGGAAAAGGTTACACCGACAAAAGTCCGGTTCCTATGGGAATTTGATACCAGCTGAACCTGCAAATGTCCGGGTAATCGGGGTCGATTCATCGCAGCTATACTACTAATGTAAAATTGAGTAAAATGGCGATAAATAAAAGAAACAGAAAAAAGCTATCTTCTAATTTTCTTTAAGCTTTACAACATCCTAAAACTTCATGAAATTCGAACCGTTCAGAATTTCCTAGGTCGGTACCGCATTTACAGATTTGGTTTTGTTGGAGAATATATATTTCCAAAATGTCGAGAAGAGGGCTTAATCCCTGAGTTGATATTAAATTATCAAGAAAAAACACGTAAAGTTTGCACTTCCCTGCATAATGGCCTAAAAAAAATCTGCTGTATTACATTCATACCCGGTTGTCCGGAAACATTTGTATCAAACATTCTGGTTGTAGGTTTCAAACTGTCGTAGTGAAGCTAAAGAAAAAAGAATAAAATGGCGGACGATCACGACAAGTCGATAAAAAATAACCACCCCACAACCGCTGATCCAAGATGGAGTGGATTCAGAACTCAGGAGAATTTACCTGAAAAATGAACTCTGTTTTGCGTATGCTCATTATGTGAAAGAACATATTGATGCATGCGGTGTTGAAAGAAAAATACAACGAATGTTATATGGACCATCCAAGTCATATCTAGCATAATGTACACTCTAAAATCGATTGGGTTAAAAACTAACCCAAATCAACTGGGATGAGTGAATATGAACCCAAATGGGTTCATATTCACTCAGCCCAGATGATTTGGGTTGATTATGAACACAATTGGGCTCATATTCACTCAACCCATTTGATTTGGGTTGATTTTTAACCCAACTGATTTTAGAGTGTATCTGTATAATAGTGTCCATAGAAGAGAAGATCATCACATGCCTCAATAATGCTCTTTTTAAGAGTGAACAAAAATGACGTCCATCTGGTGTGCCACTATAATACTTACATGGAATGAATCCACCAACATTACACGTAGAGTATGAAAAGAGTTTGAGAAACCTCTCACAAAAGAGTGAAGACTTTGTATTCTGGATTTAGTAATTGAATCCATTATCTTCAGGAAGCCATGCAGTCTGAAGATGTAGACTCATAAAATGAAGCTGCATACAGTAGGGATTTTTTTATAGACAAAAAAATAAAGTGAAAGAAGTAAATACACAGAACGGCACGTGTGTGTGAATGGGTTAATCGATACGGCACGAGTCTCAGCGCGAAAGGATAGAACGAGAGGCCGCAGGCCTCGAGTTTTATCCTTCCGCGATGGCACAAGTGCCATATCGATTAACCCATTCACACAAGCGTGCCGTTCTGTGTTTATTACACTCCTTCACGTCTATAAAATAATTATTAGAAGGACACTCGGCAATTTATATGATAACTGTCAACAAAAAGAACACATCTTATCGCCAACCAAATTTGCGAGGGGAACCTTGTTGCTATTTCGTCCCCTGAGTTCCAATGGGTTCTATGTGCCTACTGGCACATAGAACACATTGAAAATCAAGGGACGATTTTTAGCTATCGCTAGGGATTGAAAGTGTAATTGCGGTACACGATTTGTAGAAAATTTCAGTGAAATTTCGCTTCTATTTAAAAATAGATCGTCAACAATTCCGTTCCGCACATATGTGCAGAACAGATTTTCATTTTCCGCACGGTTTAGGGTTGCTGTAGATGGGCATTACATAGAACAGGCGTTTAATAAAACACTGATAGGCATGGAAATAAAGAGCCTCCTGTCAGCAGGTTACGCTATATCACCCGATAATAACCTATAGGGAAAGTGTTGTTATGCTTCAAGTCATTTTGTCTGCGTCTTGACAGAATTTCCCCACAAAATGAATAGGAAACACTAACGCGCGATCTCGCTTTGGTGAGAACTCGCGTTAGTTGTTGTTATTTATTTTGACGTGTATGGATGTGTTCAGTAAATATTCTTGGACGATGCACAGAATATTTAAACAGAAAATTTCGAATTTTTGACTACCTACACATAACATAGAAACAAAATGTTCGATAGTAAAAAGATTCAACGCACTTTGAAAACCATGATGTGGAAATATTTTACCACAAACGATACTTTTCCAGTTCAAAAGTGGTGAGATCATATCAGTGGTGGCGCTAGAATTTCCCCGACAGAGGGGGTTGGATTGTGCTCCGGAGGCTTGGGTATTCCCGGACAAGCATATAAAGTAGGCAGTTTCCCTGACGGACTGTACTTCCCCCACACCCACCCCACGCTCCCACCCCCCTGGATCTTATAATTACACTCTCATCGTAGCATGGGTAAGGTCCACGTTGATGTGAGTTTGAAAAACCAAGAAGAAATTTGGTAAAGACTTTAAATAAATAAATAAATAAATAAATAAATAAATAAATAAATAAATAAATAAATAAATAAATAGTTCAAAGCGTGGACAGAGTGGGAATCAGTAAAGTCATGAAAACTGCTCAGAAAGGTTACTTGCCCCATTGGATAGAAGAGTTATTCATATTTGAAGCAAACAAGACGGAAAGTTAACCCTTTACCCAACGAATCGCCCGCATCCGCCCGCGTAATATGCAAATTCAGCAGCTGAAAAAATATTATTTTTCAAAAATTTTCAACAAAACCATATCATGTGACCCCTCATTGGAACGAGCTCGTTCAGCTCGTTCCAAAGAGGGGTCACATGAGTGACTCCTCATTGGAACGAGCTCGTTGAGCTCGTTCCAAAGAGGGGTCACATGATATGGTTTTGTTGAAATTTTTTTAAATTTTGATATCGGCTACGATGGGTAAAGGGTTAAATACGCGCTAAAGGACTACGGTGGGGAAGTATAGAAATGGTTGCTGTACGTGGAAGAGATTCAGCGAATCTGACAGAGATCCAATATTTTAACATCTGGTCTAACATGTGTGGGGAAGAAGCTCTCTTCATGGTGTTCTTGACTTCGTAAAGCATTATCGACTCACTCTGAAAAAAGGTTCGTTGTTCTGTGTGAAAGAATTACTTTTGCCTCTTCATAATCAGGGACGTACTACGGGGGGGGGGGGGGGGTGTCTCACCCCCTCCACCAATATTTGTCCGAAAATCAAAATAGTTGAAAATTTTTCAGACAAAAATTCTAACAGCTGGAAATTCGAAGCATTGGCATTGTTGTAAGAGGGTTTTTTCAACCACCGAGTCCCACAGACAGAATTCTGATCGAGGAACAGGGTAGGGGTGCCATCACAAATTTGCGAGACGTTATGTGTGGGGTGGGTGGGTCTCATGGGCGCGCTAAAAACATGCGTTCTCAAATTATGCAATTTTTCAGAATTTTCTGAAATATATCATTATTTATGTTCCAAACCGCTGAGATAATGCTGTAATCAACCATAAAAGGTTAACTGCAACGCAAGGGGCCTTTATAAAAGTTAATATGACGTGAAATCTGTGCAAATGGCACAAATAATACATGTTGGTGGAGGGGAGGGTGTCTGGTTCTCAGTGTAAAATATATGCCGGACAATATTTTGGGAAAAATGCTTTATAATGCACCAGATACAACATGAATTAATGTAAAGATGTGCAAGTATCAACTAATATTCTATTCACTTCAAGGGCTTTACTTATTTACTCAAATGTAAATGTTAAAAGGATATTTGAGAATATTTTTTGTTGTTTACTCGTTGTCTTTGCTTCAGTGTTATGACAGAGAATTTATTTATTTATTTATTTATTTATTTTATTTATTTATTTATTTATTTATTGGTGTTTAAGGTCACATACTTATGCACAATGGATAATCATGACCGTGACAGTTTTACGGGTGGAGGAAGCCGGAGTACCCGGAGAGAACCACCGAGCAACGACGAGCAGTTACAAGCTCCCCAACATCGTAACTACGTAATGCAGCACAGGCAGGGTTAGATTGGTTGAAGACATACGCACCATTAACGTGTAGTACGCCTTTGTACACGGCGTCATCGTGCTCCCATGTGGATCGGGGTTAAGTACCTTGCCCAAGGACACAACGCGGGAGTCCGAATCACCGCTCAGACGGTCACCCATCCGAGGACTAACCGGGCTCAACGTTGCTTAACTTCTGTGATCTGACGAGAATCGGTTACCGCAACGCCACAGCGCCCCCATGACAGAGAATGAGTGCCAGTGAAATGATTGTGACAAGTGCCCTGTTTCAACTTGGTTAACAGTTGCAACACACTTTCAAATACTGTTGCATGACCTAATCACAATATAATATTCAGTATAGTTTAACTTGCTATTATTGTGTATTAAGTCTTTACCACATGTGTCATTGGTAACTTGAGACTTTTGAAAATTGACAAATATAATTTTCAACTTATTTTTAATTGAGAATTAGGCAAAAATAAACAAAAAATAAGAACACCATACTAACAAGGTTAGTACTTGGAGTCACTTATGGAATCAATCATGCAGACACCTGCCAGAATCAAGTCAAAAATACATAAATGGATCAGAATGGATTGAATTTTTTGTAATTTTTAGCTTACTCCAATGGTACAAATCAGGGGAACAATTTAACCCTTTACCCAACGCAGACGATATCAAAAATTATTATTTTAAATACCATTTTT
This sequence comes from Pictodentalium vernedei, assembly GCA_031216915.1. Classification (NCBI taxonomy): domain Eukaryota; kingdom Metazoa; phylum Mollusca; class Scaphopoda; order Dentaliida; family Dentaliidae; genus Pictodentalium; species Pictodentalium vernedei. Next base: position 53,098,349 of record CM062289.1, read on the forward strand.
TAAATTTTTTCAAAAAATTTCAACAAAACCATATCATGTGACCCCTCTTTGGAACGAGCTCGACGAGCTCGTTCCAAAGAGGGGTCACATGATATGGTTTTGTTGAAATTTTTCGAAAAATAATATTTTTTCAGCTGCTGAATTTGCATATTACGCGGGCGGGTGCGGGCGATGCGTTGGGTAAAGGGTTAAACATATTTTATTTACGTCATCTCAGGGGAAAATGGGATTGGGCATTATCTTAGGCCATCATTCATACTTTCATGGACATTGAGCAGTTCTGGATGAGCTTTTTAAGATTTCTGAAGCCTCAATTTGCAAACATGAAGTGAAACCAACCTTTCTGGGTAATAAAAAGTTGAAACAAGTACCTGGAGTCAATGGTGGAATTAAACAAATCAGCGAACCATACTTCTTTCCATACCTATTATGATGTTTGTCAAAGCAATTCGTAATTTCAATGGGAAAGCGGGGTGGGTGTCTGAAAATGGCAGTAGCAAAATTGCACAAGGGCTAAACCGAAAGATGGGACGTGACGTCTGCAATTTTTCTACTGCCACCCCCTCCCCCCCCCCCCCCCACCCCCTGAGAGGAACGCAAGATTTTTCGACTCCTCGGCGGCTCTGAGGTTAATTCCACGATCGTGGTTGTGTTACGTATTTTGTTCTCTTCTGCGTTTAACCTTAAACTTTCATGTTGTAACAAGCATTTAGCAAACCATTTCTTGAATTTTATCAGAAATTGTAGAAATACAAAGGTGTTGGTCAATTTGGTGCTCACAGAAGTCATAAGCTGTTGATTTATGAGGCCATTGTACAGGGCACATTATGAGACCTACATGCAATGCTCTCACAGACTGCAGTTTGTATTAGGACTCAAAATGTGCTCCCTGTGAGGTTGTGTCCTGGAATTTTTAAAGTTACTGCCAGAATTGTGCACAGTTTGCTTAGGCTCTGTGCTCTCCTGGAAGACAGACAGAGCTAGACTGGAAATTTTGATTTGTATTTGGTATTGTTGAATTAATATCTCACACTTACTGTGACAAAAAAGCTGAGTTAGTTAGCTAACTCATTACTCATACATGTACTTTGTAAGCATGATGAATGGTTATTAGTCAATAGGTTCATTTCAAGATTAGTGTCCTCACTGTTTAGCATGACGTCATATTTGAAATGATTAATTAATAAATTATTGGTTGAAACTGATTTTTTTTTAAATTTTCCTTACATGTACATCCATGTAATGGACACAATGCCTCGTGAAGGCAGTTAGGGCCTACTTACAGACTAAACACCACAAGAAATTGTCATCTTGTGTGTCTTAAAACCTCAAATGTATATAGATATTCAACTACAGTCATATAAACTACTTTAAAATATTCTTAGAATGACCTAAAACCTACTGGTATGGTCACTCGAAGTCAACATTTTACCTCCTCCAAACTATAATATGGGCGCCCTTTAAGTATCCATCCCTAGTTGGAACTTTCATAGATTGACCCCACCCCCACCCTTCCATTGAAAACCTCCTAGCTACGTCCCTGGTCATAGGTCGGGTTTTTAATTAGAAAAGGTGAGTGATAAAGTTCAGATCATGATACAAGATGAGGACGTACAGTACAGTCGCCGTGGATTGGTCGTATTCCACACGTGGGAAAGCGATGTCCACGCATGCGTTTACCAGGTAATAAAAAATCAACAGCAAAATTTCAATTGATGAAGCACCGGGTTGTACCCGGTGCTTCATTAATTGAATTTTTGATGATCAATTAGTGTTTGGAATCTAATGTTATTGCGTCCGTGGAAATAGTGCCCACTCGTGGAAACAGACCAGTCCACAGCGACTGTACTGTAGTCACATTGAGCCCTACTCACCAAAACTTGAACTGGGCGGTATTGAAATTCCAAGTTCGGTTTCGCTATCGGTATTTTTACATTTATTTAACTCAGTATCACAGTATTCGGTGTCGACAACATGCATGTACTCACACCAATATCAATATCGAATGGGATTTCTGATATACTGTTCAGCTGTGGATCTCCATTTTACAACAGATTTATTTATTTATTTATTTATTTATTGGTGTTTTACGGTCACATACTTATGCAAAATGGTTAATCGTGACCGTGACAGTTTCACGGGTGGAGGAAGCCGGAGTACCCGGAGAGAACCACCGAACATCGACGAGCAACTGTCAGCTCAACATTCTAATTCTGTTCAAGCTCCGCTCAAGCAGGGTTACAACGGTTGAAGACATGTGCACCAGCGACGTGCAGTACGCCTTAGTACACGGCGTCATCGTACCCCCATGTAGGCAACCGGGATAAAGTGCCTTGCCCGAGGACACAACGCGGGTCGTCCCGGATGGGGATCGAACTCGGGACCTCTAGCATAGAAGTCCAACAGTCTACCACTGAGCCACCGCGATCCCTTTACAACAGATAAAGCAGGCGAAATGTCAAAATGTTGGAAGTAACATAGATACTGGTCACCGGTCATTTGATGTACCAAAAAATGCTGGGAGAAAATACCCCAGGGGTACCCCTGGGGTATTTTCTCCCATCTCTTTTATTACATCAAATTACCGGTGGTGAATATCTTTAGAAATACGTCCATGGGCTCTTCTTGTCATGAATTTTGCGTAAAGTTCTGTTGTTTGCCCTTTTATTTTTTAACAAATTTGAGATTCCCTCGATACGGAAAATCGGTATTGGCTCGACACCGACACCGGACGGTATCTACGGTATACCACTCATCTCTGTCCAAACTTTTTTCTTTCTTTTTTTTTGTTTTGACGAGTGTGAGTAGTATATTTGGGGTTGGATGACCCTATTCTGGGGGAGGGGCCGAGGGGGTCGATGACGTCATCATAATTAAAATGTTACGTAAGGTAATTAATATTACTTAATGATTTTTTTTTAATCACTATAATAATTAATGTAATTAATGACTGTTGCATAATTAATGTAATTAATGTAATTAATGAGTGTAATTAGGGTTGATTATAATAATTAGTATATTAATAAATGAATTAATATTGACGTACTGGACATATGCGCATGCTATCGGTTGACTGACCCGCACAGGTCATCACGTGTCTGGGTATCATTAAATCGATTTTTTCTTTTCAAACGCCAACTACTGACAGATGTTGAAGCAATTAAATCTATTGTCACACTTTAACGACCGGTCATAAATATCGTTAGACTGGACATGCTATCATGTATTTAAAAATCAATATATCACGTGACAAGATGTGCCTTGCTTTTACCTGTAGACTGTGAACGACTCCATTGTGGCTATTTTTATAGGTATAATTTGATTTAATAACTTGGCGTGATTCTTTCATATTAATAATGCAAGTTTATTCTTCTCGTTTTTATGGCTGTCGAAAAACTCTCATAGACTAAAGGTATTCTGATTTTACGCCTCACGCGATAAAGTAATTTTTTAATCCGATGACCACATGAACAAATAACATTTCGGTTTTTGAAAAGCGGGCGTGTTTGTTTTTTCCCCTATAAAGTCTGACGACTCGAACCTCACTCTCATTAGAAACTGTGTCAGAAAAGCCAAGATGACAAGCATCGACTATACTTCCATAAACAGCTATGAGCGAACCAAGAAGCAGCGAGCCAACGAAGAATTTGCTTTAGCCTTAAAAAAGTGGTGGGCAGCGACGCTCCCCATGAAGGAACAAGAAAAGAGACTAAAAGACTACCCGTTTGTTGAGGCCGCCAGACGTCCTTTCGGGGAGATACAATACAGGAATCATCCCAAACACTGGTTCGATCTTCCTGTACACATGCAGGAGGAAGCACTAGTAGGGCCACCAACAGTTAACGAAGATTGGGAGAAGGATTTTTTCACCGAGGCGGAGATGGGAGGAAAAAAAAAATAGCTTTCTATGGAAAGCAAAAAAAAAAACGGCCCTTTTCAGGGCCACCATAATCTTAAAAAGAGTTGCTTTGTCACAAACACACACTTTTTTAACCAATCAGACACCTCATTATCCCACACCCTCACCGTCATACCCCTGGATTCCCTCACAGTGCCTAAAACTTTCATGAACGCCCCTCCTCCAGGTCATCCAATACTAAAAAACTTTTGGAAACCGCTCTCCCCCGCCCCACATACTCTTAAAAATAGTTGCTTTGTCACAAACACACACTTTTTTAACCAATCAGACACCTCCATTATCCCACACCCTCACCGTCACACCCCTGTATCCCCTCACAGTACCTAAAACTTTCATGAACTCCCCTCCTCCAGGTCATCCAATACTAAAAAAAAAACTTTTGGAAACCTCTCTCCCCTCTCCCCCAGCCCTCACAATAGCTAAATTATCTCGAACCCCAGTTCAGTTCTCTAAATGTAATGGACATGTCAGGCCCCCGAATACGCCTTCTCCACAATTTTGAGCGATGAAATTACCCCGATTAGTCTCCTCTCATAACTTACCACTCTCTTAACCCGTATTTACTATGAGATTGTCCCCTTAATAAATAGCGTATGTTCATTTAATATAATATATTAATAATTTTCGTTAAATAATTCATTCCACAAGACACTTGTCGAAAAAACAAAATGGCGGATTAGTTTGACAGAAATACGCGTATCGATTTATTCAGGAATGTCTGTCGGTTGTGTCCTTGGGCAAGACACTTCATCCCTATTGACCATGTGGGGGCATGGTGACGCTGTGCACTAAGGCGTACTGCACGTCGATGGAGCACCTGTCTTCAACCAATGCAGACCCTGTGTAGAATCTTGACAGTTGCTTGCCATTGCTCGGTGGCTCTCTCCGGCTTTCCCCACCCGTAAAACTGTCGTGGTCATGATTAGTTATTGTGCAGACCTTAAAATCCAATAAATAAATATAAATAAATAGTCGGTTATCAAAACAGCCCTTAAGTGTTTAACAGTTAATTGTGGACCAGTGCGTTTAAAAGTGAAAAAAAATTAGGTGATAGCATACGGACTGTGTTTAATCATAGAAAAATCACACCCGCGCTATTACTAACCCGTATGATTTATTTTTGAATGTTCGCTGAAAAATAACCCACCCATCTAAGTAAAAGCATGAAAGAGCTACCATTATCTTATTACCTATGTGAGGTGGGGGTGGTCGGTAACGTTGTGTACTATGGCGTACTACCTTCAGCCAATGATAACCCTGTGTAGAACTTTGACAGTTGGTCGCCTCTGCACGATGGTTCTTTCCGGATTGCTCCAACTGTCGTTAAATAAATGAAAAAAAAACTACAATTCTATAATAACAGGCCAAGCCAACAGTACTTTCACCCCCCTCATTTTAATAGTTGAAAAGCGCTGTTACTCGATCAAAAAAAAATGGTAAAAGGATATGCGACTCTATATTAGCCACCCAAATTTGCGAGACTTGGGGAAAATATAACCCACCTAGAGCTGCACCAAAGCTACGCACTCTATTCGAACTCCCGCATTGTGTCCTTGGGCAAGTTAATTTACCCCGACTATCCACATGGGAGCACGATGACGGCGTGTAATAAAGTGTACTGCACGTCGGTGATACGCATATTTTAGAACAATCTAACCCTGCTTGTGCGGATTTCCGACGTTGGTGAGATGACAGTTACTCATCGTTGCTCTGTGGTTCTCTTTGGATATTCCGGAGGCTGCCTGTAAAATTGTCACGTTTAATTATAACTTGAACTTGATGTCCGGGTGTAATGAAATAGCGTATTTTCTGCAGACATTCTAAATAAACGCAGCTGGTTTACAGACCTGTACATATTTTTTTTTTTTCAATTGAGTAAAAATATAGGATAGTTACTGATGTAACACGCCGATCAGTATGTTTAATGAATCCAACTACGCCAGTCCAACCGACCCTTTGCCCACCATGATCACAACAAACGTTTCAATTCTCTCTCTCTCTCTCTCTCTCTCTCTCTCTCTCTCTCTCTCTCTCTCTCTCTCTCTCTCTCTCACCGATACAGTACGGGTGGAAACTAATTGCGTTCAAGCTGTTGTTTTTTTTCTAGGTTTTACCACTCCCCTTACAGCGCAAATCGAAATGAAATCTAATTCATTGAACCATACTACAGTGGATGTCAAAATTAATTTTTGAACGCCATTTTTTCTATGTGCCACTATCAGCAGCTATGACCATAGCGTAACTTTGTGGTAAAATGCTTATTTTTGTACAAAACTCAAGACCTTTCTCTGACAAATGCCTATATAAAAAGAAGATAATACGTGAGAATGCGTTGTGTACCTGCATTTTGTTGATAAAATATGGCATGACCACATTCCCGAATATTAATGATGTACCCGCTTAATAACAGCCGAATTTTTATCGGATCACAGTTTTTGATTTGAATAATTGCCGATTTTTGTATTAAATCACATTCAGTAATTTATGTAGATTTCCTGAACTGGGCGAAGGTCAAGAAAAGCACTCTGTAGTTTAGGAGACTCCACAAATAAAAACAAAATAAAAAATCTTAGATATCTTGCATTTTTTTTATTATCCATATTAACCAGAAATCAAAACTAGTCAAATTAATTAGAATTAAATTACAAATGGATATGAAATTTGCAGTAAAATGAACACTGGTATATGCTGCTGGCCGCATTTTTAGTTGTCTGTAATGGCTGTTGTTCAGAATGTCACCCCATTGGGGTGAGTTTTCGCTTTTTCGTCCAGTTTCATGAGAGCTTCCACGAAGTCCGTTCCACATTCGCAATCTTTTCCAGGGGCCATTCTTCAAAGGCTGGTCCATCGCAACTTTGCGGAGATATTGTTTTCTGGACGACAAACTGCAATATGATCTGGGTTTCCGATCAGACCCCTTGGGATATTTTGATCTTTAAGGATGTTTGCCAAAATTTTCCACCCTGTCGGTTGAAAATCTTTTCTTTTTCGCAGCAGATCATTTATTAGATCACACATATTGGAGCCCGAAATTGTAATGCCGTTATACACGAGTCGATCTTTCTCATCCCAGGATAAATTGGGTATATTCTTTATTATCTGGAGTAACAAAAGCGCCTTCTGCTGCATGGAATCTGGTATAACGGCTAACCAGTCCGGATGATTTTCCACTGAAAAACTAGTCGTTAAGGAGTGTGGTTTGGTGGTTTCTTTGCGTAAATTTGATTGGCGCTGAAAGATTGTCTGGTTCAGCAGCCCTTTCTCTTCAGAACCCGATGTTGAAGATTCAGGAATTGGTCTCATACCCTGGTCTATGGGCGGGACAGCTACAGCATTCAGGGGTGTGCGTATTTCCTGCAACTGTTCACTCCCCCATGGTTCAATACACTGAATTCTGCTTGAAGGTAGGTTGGTTGAGTCATCCATCACTAGCGATTTTACTGGCTCTAGCTTATTTGCAAGCCCCAAAATATTTCCACTTGTTAATGCATTGTTCCAACTAAAGGCTGATTTCATATGCACTGGAGGATAGGGTGGCTCGTTACAGACAGATCTGGTTGTTAACTCGGCTGTATTTGAGTTCGCTCCCCCTATAGTGTGTTTAAAATTTACATTTTTATGTAATTTTCGTCTGTGTCGATAATAATTAGTTTTATGAGAGTAAGATTTTTGACACAATTCACAGACGTAGCGTGAATTCATCATTTTCAGAAGCGAGTTAATAGAGTGGCAATACAGTTCCAACACTCTGCCATTTATATGTATGAATAGAATGGGTCCCACCCCAACCTGTCAATCGCTGATTGGCTAATTTTATATCAAGATAAGGTGGGTTCTACCCCAACCTGTTGATCATTGGTTACTTCAAATTCTCACACAGTGCATTGTGGGAAATTCCAGTGGTAGAGCTCTGATGTAAAATAAGTTACAAATTGATATAGTTTGCTTCAAAAAAAAAAGAAACATCAAAGTCACATTCATGACAAGCTGAGGTAGCACATCTGAACCACCAACTCTACACTGTTTAATCAGATAATCCATTTAATCAGATAATTACATGTGCATATCGGTTTTTCATTGGTTTTTCATCAGTTTCCATCAGTTTTTCATTGGTTTTTATCGGTTTTCATTGGTTTTTATCGGTTTTACAATTCGATAAAACGGTTTTTAGTGATTTTACAATTCGATAAAACGGTTTTTAGTGATTTAAATCACGTAAAATGATCACTAATTACCACTAATTGATCACTAATGGTCACTAATTACCACTAATTGATCACTAATTACCACTAATTGATCACTAATGGTCACTAATTACCACTAATTGATCACTAATTACCACTAATTGATCACTAATGGTCACTAATTACCACTAATTGATCACTAATTACCACTAATTGATCACTAGTGACCATTAGTGACCAATTGGTCACTAATTAGTGGTAATTAGTGACCATTAGTGATCAATTAGTGATCAATTAGTGGTAATTAGTGACCATTAGTGACCATTAGTGATCAATTAGTGGTAATTAGTGATCAATTAGTGGTAATTAGTGACCATTAGTGATCAATTAGTGGTAATTAGTGATCAATTAGTGGTAATTAGTGACCATTAGTGATCAATTAGTGGTAATTAGTGATCATTTTACGTGATTTAAATCACTAAAAACCATTTTATCGAATTGTAAAATCACTAAAAACCGTTTTATCGAACTGTAAAACCGATAAAAACCAATGAAAACCGATAAAAACCAATGAAAAACCGATGGAAACTGATGAAAAACCAATGAAAAACCGATATGCACATGTAATTATCTGATTAAATGGATTATCTGATTAAACAGTGTAGAGTTGGTGGTTCAGATGTGCTACCTCGGCTTGTCATGAATGTGACTTTGATGTTTCTTTTTTTTTTGAAGCAAACTATATCAATTTGTAACTTATTTTACATCAGAGCTCTACCACTGGAATTTCCCACAATGCACTGTGTGAGAATTTGAAGTAACCAATGATCAACAGGTTGGGGTAGAACCCACCTTATCTTGATATAAAATTAGCCAATCAGCGATTGACAGGTTGGGGTGGGACCCATTCTATTCATACATATAAATGGCAGAGTGTTGGAACTGTATTGCCACTCTATTAACTCGCTTCTGAAAATGATGAATTCACGCTACGTCTGTGAATTGTGTCAAAAATCTTACTCTCATAAAACTAATTATTATCGACACAGACGAAAATTACATAAAAATGTAAATTTTAAACACACTATAGGGGGAGCGAACTCAAATACAGCCGAGTTAACAACCAGATCTGTCTGTAACGAGCCACCCTATCCTCCAGTGCATATGAAATCAGCCTTTAGTTGGAACAATGCATTAACAAGTGGAAATATTTTGGGGCTTGCAAATAAGCTAGAGCCAGTAAAATCGCTAGTGATGGATGACTCAACCAACCTACCTTCAAGCAGAATTCAGTGTATTGAACCATGGGGGAGTGAACAGTTGCAGGAAATACGCACACCCCTGAATGCTGTAGCTGTCCCGCCCATAGACCAGGGTATGAGACCAATTCCTGAATCTTCAACATCGGGTTCTGAAGAGAAAGGGCTGCTGAACCAGACAATCTTTCAGCGCCAATCAAATTTACGCAAAGAAACCACCAAACCACACTCCTTAACGACTAGTTTTTCAGTGGAAAATCATCCGGACTGGTTAGCCGTTATACCAGATTCCATGCAGCAGAAGGCGCTTTTGTTACTCCAGGTAATAAAGAATATACCCAATTTATCCTGGGATGAGAAAGATCGACTCGTGTATAACGGCATTACAATTTCGGGCTCCAATATGTGTGATCTAATAAATGATCTGCTGCGAAAAAGAAAGGATTTTCAACCGACAGGGTGGAAAATTTTGGCAAACATCCTTAAAGATCAAAATATCCCAAGGGGTCTGATCGGAAACCCAGATCATATTGCAGTTTGTCGTCCAGAAAACAATATCTCCGCAAAGTTGCGATGGACCAGCCTTTGAAGAATGGCCCCTGGAAAAGATTGCGAATGTGGAACGGACTTCGTGGAAGCTCTCATGAAACTGGACGAAAAAGCGAAAACTCACCCCAATAGGGTGACATTCTGAACAACAGCCATTACAGACAACTAAAAATGCGGCCAGCAGCATATACCAGTGTTCATTTTACTGCAAATTTCATATCCATTTGTAATTTAATTCTAATTAATTTGACTAGTTTTGATTTCTGGTTAATATGGATAATAAAAAAAATGCAAGATATCTAAGAGTTTTTATTTTGTTTTTATTTGTGGAGTCTCCTAAACTACAGAGTGCTTTTCTTGACCTTCGCCCAGTTCAGGAAATCTACATAAATTACTGAATGTGATTTAATACAAAAATCGGCAATTATTCAAATCAAAAACTGTGATCCGATAAAAATTCGGCTGTTATTAAGCGGGTACATCATTAATATTCGGGAATGTGGTCATGCCATATTTTATCAACAAAATGCAGGTACACAACGCATTCTCACATATTATCTTCTTTTTATATAGGCATTTGTCAGAGAAAGGTCTTGAGTTTTGTACAAAAATAAGCATTTTACCACAAAGTTACGCTATGGTCATAGCTGCTGATAGTGGCACATAGAAAAAATGGCGTTCAAAAATTAATTTTGACATCCACTGTAGTATGGTTCAATGAATTAGATTTCATTTCGATTTGCGCTGTAAGGGGAGTGGTAAAACCTAGAAAAAAAACAACAGCTTGAACGCAATTAGTTTCCACCCGTACTGTATCGGTGAGAGAGAGAGAGAGAGAGAGAGAGAGAGAGAGAGAGAGAATTGAAACGTTTGTTGTGATCATGGTGGGCAAAGGGTCGGTCGGACTGGCGTAGTTGGATTCATTAAACATACTGATCGGCGTGTTACATCAGTAACTATCCTATATTTTTACTCAATTGAAAAAAAAAAAATATGTACAGGTCTGTAAACCAGCTGCGTTTATTTAGAATGTCTGCAGAAAATACGCTATTTCATTACACCCGGACATCAAGTTCAAGTTATAATTAAACGTGACAATTTTACAGGCAGCCTCCGGAATATCCAAAGAGAACCACAGAGCAACGACGAGTAACTGTCATCTCACCAACGTCGGAAATCCGCACAAGCAGGGTTAGATTGTTCTAAAATATGCGTATCACCGACGTGCAGTACACTTTATTACACGCCGTCATCGTGCTCCCATGTGGATAGTCGGGGTAAATTAACTTGCCCAAGGACACAATGCGGGAGTTCGAATAGAGTACGTAGCTTTGGTGCAGCTCTAGGTGGGTTATATTTTCCCCAAGTCTCGCAAATTTGGGTGGCTAATATAGAGTCGCATATCCTTTTACCATTTTTTTTTGATCGAGTAACAGCGCTTTTCAACTATTAAAATGAGGGGGGTGAAAGTACTGTTGGCTTGGCCTGTTATTATAGAATTGTAGTTTTTTTTTCATTTATTTAACGACAGTTGGAGCAATCCGGAAAGAACCATCGTGCAGAGGCGACCAACTGTCAAAGTTCTACACAGGGTTATCATTGGCTGAAGGTAGTACGCCATAGTACACAACGTTACCGACCACCCCCACCTCACATAGGTAATAAGATAATGGTAGCTCTTTCATGCTTTTACTTAGATGGGTGGGTTATTTTTCAGCGAACATTCAAAAATAAATCATACGGGTTAGTAATAGCGCGGGTGTGATTTTTCTATGATTAAACACAGTCCGTATGCTATCACCTAATTTTTTTTCACTTTTAAACGCACTGGTCCACAATTAACTGTTAAACACTTAAGGGCTGTTTTGATAACCGACTATTTATTTATATTTATTTATTGGATTTTAAGGTCTGCACAATAACTAATCATGACCACGACAGTTTTACGGGTGGGGAAAGCCGGAGAGAGCCACCGAGCAACGGCAAGCAACTGTCAAGATTCTACACAGGGTCTGCATTGGTTGAAGACAGGTGCTCCATCGACGTGCAGTACGCCTTAGTGCACAGCGTCACCATGCCCCCACATGGTCAATAGGGATGAAGTGTCTTGCCCAAGGACACAACCGACAGACATTCCTGAATAAATCGATACGCGTATTTCTGTCAAACTAATCCGCCATTTTGTTTTTTCGACAAGTGTCTTGTGGAATGAATTATTTAACGAAAATTATTAATATATTATATTAAATGAACATACGCTATTTATTAAGGGGACAATCTCATAGTAAATACGGGTTAAGAGAGTGGTAAGTTATGAGAGGAGACTAATCGGGGTAATTTCATCGCTCAAAATTGTGGAGAAGGCGTATTCGGGGGCCTGACATGTCCATTACATTTAGAGAACTGAACTGGGGTTCGAGATAATTTAGCTATTGTGAGGGCTGGGGGAGAGGGGAGAGAGGTTTCCAAAAATTTTTTTTTTAGTATTGGATGACCTGGAGGAGGGGAGTTCATGAAAGTTTTAGGTACTGTGAGGGGATACAGGAGTGTGACGGTGAGGGTGTGGGATAATGGAGGTGTCTGATTGGTTAAAAAAGTGTGTGTTTGTGACAAAGCAACTATTTTTAAGAGTATGTGGGGCGGGGGAGAGCGGTTTCCAAAAGTTTTTTAGTATTGGATGACCTGGAGGAGGGGCGTTCATGAAAGTTTTAGGCACTGTGAGGGAATCCAGGGGTATGACGGTGAGGGTGTGGGATAATGAGGTGTCTGATTGGTTAAAAAAGTGTGTGTTTGTGACAAAGCAACTCTTTTTAAGATTATGGTGGCCCTGAAAAGGGCCGTTTTTTTTTTGCTTTCCATAGAAAGCTATTTTTTTTTCCTCCCATCTCCGCCTCGGTGAAAAAATCCTTCTCCCAATCTTCGTTAACTGTTGGTGGCCCTACTAGTGCTTCCTCCTGCATGTGTACAGGAAGATCGAACCAGTGTTTGGGACGATTCCTGTATTGTATCTCCCCGAAAGGACGTCTGGCGGCCTCAACAAACGGGTAGTCTTTTAGTCTCTTTTCTTGTTCCTTCGTGGGGAGCGTCGCTGCCCACCACTTTTTTAAGGCTAAAGCAAATTCTTCGTTGGCTCGCTGCTTCTTGGTTCGCTCATAGCTGTTTATGGAAGTATAGTCGATGCTTGTCATCTTGGCTTTTCTGACACAGTTTCTAATGAGAGTGAGGTTCGAGTCGTCAGACTTTATAGGGGAAAAAACAAACACGCCCGCTTTTCAAAAACCGAAATGTTATTTGTTCATGTGGTCATCGGATTAAAAAATTACTTTATCGCGTGAGGCGTAAAATCAGAATACCTTTAGTCTATGAGAGTTTTTCGACAGCCATAAAAACGAGAAGAATAAACTTGCATTATTAATATGAAAGAATCACGCCAAGTTATTAAATCAAATTATACCTATAAAAATAGCCACAATGGAGTCGTTCACAGTCTACAGGTAAAAGCAAGGCACATCTTGTCACGTGATATATTGATTTTTAAATACATGATAGCATGTCCAGTCTAACGATATTTATGACCGGTCGTTAAAGTGTGACAATAGATTTAATTGCTTCAACATCTGTCAGTAGTTGGCGTTTGAAAAAAAAAAATCGATTTAATGATACCCAGACACGTGATGACCTGTGCGGGTCAGTCAACCGATAGCATGCGCATATGTCCAGTACGTCAATATTAATTCATTTATTAATATACTAATTATTATAATCAACCCTAATTACACTCATTAATTACATTAATTACATTAATTACATTAATTATGCAACAGTCATTAATTACATTAATTATTATAGTGATTAAAAAAAAATCATTAAGTAATATTAATTACCTTACGTAACATTTTAATTATGATGACGTCATCGACCCCCTCGGCCCCCTCCCCCAGAATAGGGTCATCCAACCCCAAATATACTACTAGTGTGTTTTCAGATCGTGTACTTACAATTCTTCACGAGTCCCCGATTTCAATCAAGGATTCCATTTGCTCTGTGTTTCCTGTAACTCGGTTCGTGATCACGTTGACGGAGACACAAGGATATAGTTTCTTCGCATCGTACCCGTAGGCGGAAAATATGGTTGCATCATCACCCCACCTTTTGAGAATGTGTACACCATGCCAATGGAATAAAAGAGCTTCGGCGCCGTACTGGTGTATATAAGAGATGCCAGGAAGCCAAACTGTCATTCGAGTTTAGGAAGGTGACAGTGACACTTCATTTCACAGAAACGTGATGTACTGTTGTAATGCCAGATTGTACGAAGAGTACTTACACGAAACAACCTCAAAGCGGTCTACCAACCAGCTTTTTGGAGCTAAGATACAAAGTGGTTATAGTTTTTGTGACATATTTATTTATTTATTTATTTATTTATTTATTTATTTATTTATTTATTTATTTATTTATTTATTTATTTATTTATTTATTTATTTAATTATTGGTGTTTAAGGTAATATACTTATGCGCAATGGCTAATTGTGACCCTGACAATTTTACGGGTGGAGGAAGGCGGAGTACCCGGAGAGAACCACCGAGCATCGACGAGCAACTGTCAACTTCTCAACATTCTAACTCTGTTGAAGCTCCGCTCAAGCAAGGTTAAAGCGGCGGAAGACATATGCACCACCGACGTGCAGTACGCCTTAGTACATGACGTCATATATATATAGTGCCCCCATGTAGGCAAGCGGGATAAAGTGCCTTGCCCAAGGTCACAACGCGGTGGTGACATATTGGCAGTACCCAAAAAGGTTTGTGTTATCCTTATTGAAAACTACAGCCGAAACGGCGTGGGAGACAGCTTGTGGGAAAAGGAGCAGTATTTGCTGGAGATGTGATGGAAAGGATAAATGTGAAACAGACAGTAATCAAGAGACTCACGGAAGCTGGTGTGGGTAGTTTGAACGAAGTGGTGGATGTGTTAAACCACCCGGCAGGAAAAGTATAAATAGGTCAACACCACCTAGCACCGGGAAATCGAAAAAGGAGGAGAATGGTAAAGACGTAATACGCCACGATGCATGTTGTCTCATCAGCTAAAAATTGCGACATCGACGCCGTAGCTGCGACGGGTGGTGCAATCTCAAAAAATTCTAAGTTCATCAAGGGCCATAACTGCAAGAAAAATATTTGGAACAACACATGCATTGAACAGTGGCTAGACATCAATAAGATACACTTACATGCCAAATATAAAGTCATTCCACCAAGTATTTCAAAAGTTATTGAGTTTTGAAACTCGTTGGTCACAGACCGACCGACCGACCGACCGACCGACAGACAGACAGACCGACAGACCGACATTGCCACTTATAGAGCTGCTAGTCGCAGCTAAAAAATCTTGTGTATGTGACAACAGCGAACACGGTTTGTTTTCGATGCCTCAAATGCAGACGAATGTGGAGCAAGGACAATCGGAGGAACACAGACCTGTGGCGACCGTTCCCCTGCTTCTTGCGAGTGGGTTTGTCGTTCCCCCACAATTGCAAGACTTTGAATTACTTGATCTTGACAAATATCCAATACACTGTGCAGGTAGCAAGACGAAGAAGTACTCGCTGTGTATAACACAGCGAGCCCTTCTTCGTCTTGCTAGCTGCAATAAACCCATTTTAGTTATCAGTAAGTTACTCGCTTTCCAAACTATATCTTATGTATCTGTATCTCTAGAATACGTGCAATTTTGGCTTTAACAGGACGGGTGTGGGAGGGCGCAGATTAACAAATGTCCTCTTTTACCAAGCACGACTTAAAGCCCTCAATGTCGGCTTGGTTTACAGTGCTGTCCTTTAGATGGTTCCAATCAATGATAGTTTTGGGGAAGAAGGACTGTCTGTATTGTTCCGATTGTGGGTGCGTTATGCTAAATGCTCTTGTATTATTAACTTGTGACTTTTCTACAACATTTCAAAGCCAGAGAATTTTGGGGCTTTAATACGTCGTTTTGGTCGGGGCTTGGTTTGGTATTTGTCAGGCGGTATAGCTGGGATCGACCCCTCTACCACTTTGTAGAGCCAGCAAAACGAACGAGTCTGTAGAACAAATGTCCAGATGCTACCCCAGCACACACGCACGAACGCACACATACACACATATATTACCGCGATTACAAAAGCAGGCAGAGAATTCAGATCGGATAGCGACCAGGTCGCAATTCTCTATCAACTTTCCTCCATACAACACCAATAGAATCTCATCTGTCGAAAACGTCGATGCCAGAGTATTGAATCTGGGCATTACGTGTACACTCCATACGAAAAAATTATCCAAAAATCGACTGAGCGTGTTATGTGTAATTACATCATGTCAAACGTCCACTCACTAATCAGTGTTGATTGGACTGTATTGGGAAAAGATTCGCCAATTAAGGGGTCGTTCAACCTAACTTTGGTCAATTTGTTGACATTTTGCCCGATGCCTCAGAAACAGATAAGAGAAGTAAGGAAAGGCAAATTATATATCAAAATAATGAGTAAAGTGCATAGAAAAGGTACATATAATTTTTTCAGGAAACAAATTGAATTTTATGATTTTGAAGAAGATTAATTTGCCAATGGCATAAGTAACGAACCGGTAAAACCACAAAATAATCGGTAATTCGAAAGCCTTGTCCTCCATATAATGATAACATACCACAGACTCGGAGAAAGCTTCTTTTTTTTGACACACACACTGGTGGGTTTTGATGTTTGAATGTAATAACACAAATTTTGGATGTTCCGGATGTGGCCATGTTTCAATGATGTTTATTTCGGTCATGTGATTACGATGTGATTCTTGCAGAAATACTCAATTTGGGCAATCGTAAGAATGCAAGGACGTGATCACACCCTTTATTTGTTCGAGACATTGTATGAGAGAATTTGCAAACAGGTGACAGTAAATACTTGAACTGTTAATGTCATAACTGTAAAATATGGTTCGAAATTCCCTCTCGTGTTTACAGGCCGTCTGAACTTTTTTGTTGACAAAAAATCTGAATTATTGCGCACTAGAAAGACAACATGAACCACTTGTAAAAAAACAACCGAGTGTATAAAATCGGGACGATACACATAAAATAAGGCAATATTCATAACAAAGTAAGCAGAATGCTTCAGAAATCACTTTTTCACGAAGTATATTCCTAGTGACCTGGAACTATATTGAGCGTGTTGATTTCCCCCGATGTTGTGAAGCTATTTACTTCCTAGTAACCATGGAATTTGTCGCGGCTCTGTTTGAAGTCTGCAAAGGACCGATTCAAGATGGGTTGAAAATGATGCATTCGCGCTTTTAAATAAGGTGCGTTTGGACGATGCTGAGAATTTAGTTTTTTCTTGCAACCAACCATACTAACACAAGCGTCGATCAGTGTCTTTTGTCAACGTTTTACACTGACAAATGTGACAAATCTCCTTCACCGGAAACTATCTCCCAATTTGCATATCACAATAAACATAACCGCTGTCAGCGTGACCGCGTGGTAAAAACCGAAACGAATTATCGAATCCACGGTAAAAATTAGCTGCAATTGGCTTTTAAACAAATGAAATACACGAAATATTCGCAATTTCTTCATTATCCATGGCGAGTTACTTTTTAACCAGACCACATGCGTTCAGTTTCGTTTGTCGGCATCAAACTGATATTGCTTGTGGTAATTAAATAGTACGAGAAGGCGAAAGAAGCTAAATATTTCTCATCATTTATAAATTAATTAAAATTGATAATTCCTTTTATTTTACCGAAATTATGAATTGATAAGGTGGGTGTGTTGCGATTATTATGCCCCAGACCTGGAAGCTGTAAAATCAGAGGTGCATCTAGGGCCGTGCAGTGGTGACCTCTGTCCTCTTAATCTTAGTCTTACCCATTCATCATTACATGTACCAACATTCTCCCTTGTATCTCAACCACTGCTACTCCAATTTGAAGGATATTTGGTGTTGTGATCGAGTATCATGGGAAAACAATGCCTGTGTAGCTGCTGTAGCATGTGTTTCTTCTCACATTTTTTCAGAGTTGTGTTACTTTTTCACTCTTTTGAGTTAGAAAATTTTGTTTATAACTAGTTGATTTGTTACAATTTGTTGGAAAGTGCCTGCTGATACCCTCAAATGTATTGCTACAAAATATTTCTGGTGAAGATTTCGTTCCTATTACTTATCAAGCAATAACCTAATGAATATTCTGTATAAAGCCACCAATCTGATGTTTGACACTTTTATCGGAGCTGTTATGAAGGCTTATGGAACTCAAAATGTTGATTATGGCAGGACTTTTCTATTCACCCATTAATCGATAAATTAAGTGTTATAGTTGGAAGTAAGAAGCATGAAAGGTCCAGAACTTAAAGTCTAAAAAAATGTTTTGCAATGTAACATGATTTTTGCAGATACACTTATTTGGAGGGTTACCTGTCTGATAGTGTTTGGAACATGTGTGGCCAGGATCTTCAAAAAGAAAAAAGAGTTAAACTTTGAGAAAAAAGGCATATGCCTTGAGTGCCGGAGGTAGAGTCATACAAGGAAGAGAGCCCATAGGAATTTTTTTGTGTCAAATGGAGCTCACTTGTCACCTTTTGGGGATTGCTTTGTGTACTGCGTTCTTGAAAAAAATATGTGAGACCCTCTGGATGTGCCCTTCTGATCTCAATATGCCAATAAGCCTCCATGGGGAAAGTACATGCAATAATGGTTATGTAAGGTTGATTTGATGTGTTTTGAATAACAATGTACTTTTAAGTACATTAGATGGTTTATTGCAGTGACAAGTTACAGTTATCCTTATTTCTTCTCCAACAGATATCATGAGTGTATTGCTGTCCAAGAGTAAACAAAGCTATTATACTTATTGATAAACCAGACAAATTTAACAATTTAATCACTATCAAATTGTTGCATGGGATAAAAGGGGTTACAGTGCAAGGGGTTTGTAAATATATTTATTCAACTACAATGTATGACTTTGCAGTGCATTCTACATAGGAGAATATCATAGTTTCTTTCCAAACCACCACAGTGACACATGCATCTTTATAATGGGAGACACTGTTTTGTCATTCCATACTTCTTCTGGTGGACTCCTTCAAGTTGACCTTTGTTGAACTCCCCAAATCAAAACATAAACAAAAGAAAATGTCTGCCTTCAATCAGTGAGCACTCCACTTATAACATTTGGTCTCAATCTTTAGTACTTTCATGAATTAGGAAAAGATTTCTTTGAGTATGTACTTCGATGTTTATAGAATACAGCTGTTATTTTATTTTGAGGTATTTTATTGTAAAAATTTTGTTCTCTTACTTATGCCATAGCAGACTTTCAGGTGGTGCTATTTACACATGGCCGCAGTTCCATGGCCAGTTTCAGTGTCCACACGTTCTATGTTTCATTTCAAGAATTTAAGTATATAATTTATTGGGGTTATTCATTTTGGGCCTTTTTTAGACTTGAAAGAAAATTGCATGAAATTTGACCAAAGTTAGGTTGGACGTCCCCTTAAGGGCCTATATGGAATTTTGTTTATTTTGAAATCCTTACCTCTCATATTCCTTAGATTCAGATTAAATATACACAAAGTATACATCAAAATGAAGGTTGGGATGTATAAAACACGAAACACATATGTAATCAACTCATATAGTCGACTGTAGGCACCACTGGTTCCTGGAAGTCTGCTGCCGTATTCGCATCAGAACTGATAATAAAATAATATTTCCATCAGAACAACTTGTGGCCAAATGTGCTTCATATATCCAAGAACAAAGCTAGGCATTCAAAACACTTTCGAATACAGCGATAGGACATTTTGGAAAAGGACAACACTGTCTGCATTTTTTATTGAAGATGGTTTCCATGCTCGACAGACATGCGCAAATCACTCGTTACCACAAATTTCCATCGAAAAACAAAATCGTAATTCTAAGAAATTTCAACAGGTATCCTGATACCTTGCATTGAATATGGCAACTGTGAAATCTCTATCTAATAACAGTATATTGTATGAAGGCGATCTTTTTCATTATTTGATTTTAGACGGCATTGTTTTTACATGCTTTTTCTGTCCGATGACGTCGACCGGAAATCGAATGTATACTCGTACGTAAACAAAAGCAAAGGCTTTGGAATTCTTCCCAATGCAGCTCTGTCGCCGTGTTTCGAAAAATTTTTATCCCCTAGCTTTGTTTTTAGATGTGTAAAGCACATTTGGCCACAAGTTGTTTTCATGAAATATTATTAAATTATCAGTTCTGGTGCGAATACGGCAGCAGACTTCCAGGAACCAGTGGTGCCTACAGTCGACTCTATGAGTTGATTACATATGTGTTTCGTGTTCTATACATCTCAACCTTTATTTTGATGTATAATTTGTGTATATTTAATCTGAATTTAAGGAATATGAGAGGTGAGAATTTTCAAAATAAACAAAATTTCATTACTTATATAGGCCCTTAACATAGTAATTTCTGTTCACTTAATCTTTTTCTTTGTACCTGATACATTTTGTTTGGGAATTTTGTATATCAAATAAAATTTTTAAAGGTGAAAATCGGTTCGGTAAATCATGTTATTTTGTGTGATAAATTTGACCCCAAAAATGAGAATTTCGCCGATCGCGTGCAACAGTGTGGCTTTTCCGTCAATTGGATATACATTGCATGAAATATTCTGAAGTCATTGGAGACCGGCGAACAAACTCCGAATTCAGTCTGTTTTTCAACAGACAAGGAAAGTTATAGATTGCTCGGGGGGGGGGGGGGGGGCACTAAAAATTTGCAAGACATGACGTCCTATTTTTTATTCGGCTCCTTTTTTTACACCCACCCACCCACTACGTGCAAATTTTCTACTACCGTTCTCAGACACCCACCCACCCCACTCTCCCATTAAAATCCAAAATAAACTTACCCCAATTGCCCACGTGGTGGCACGATGACGCTGTGTGCTGAGACGTACTGCACGCCGAGGTGCACATGTCTTCAGCCAATCTAACCCTGTCTGTGCTGAGTAGTACGCAGTACCGCTGTGTAGTGTGTAGTAAAGTCGTGGGTTATGATGTTGAAGAGCTGACAGCTGCTCGTCGTTGCTCGGTGGTTCTCTCCGGGTACTCTGGCTTCCTCCACCCGTAAACCTGTCACCGACACGATATGACCCTGGTTGTTAAAGTGTCGTTAAACACCAATAAATAAATAAATTAATAAATAAATAACTTGGGTTGAATTTAGTGCATCAGAGAGAATTTTCCCAAAATATTGTCTGCACATTTTCCACATTTCGAACAAGACACCCACTCCCTACTAACGTGTGACATTTTCCCAGATTAAGCCCAATATTCTCACATATAAAGCCTCCTGATGTTGTATTTATGTTAAGAGTGTGATGTACAACGTCATCTTTAAGGTTTGAAACACAAATGATGGTATATATTAGCTGATATATAGACAATAAACATATAGTGTGTTTTTATATCTGTGTTATACAACGAGTTGAAATATGGTTTATTTTTTCGAGGCTTCGCCGAGAAAAAATAAACCCTATTTCAAAGAGTTGTATAACACAGATATAGAAACACACTATATGTTTATTGTTTTTATCTGATAACAAACAGACACCCGTCTCGTGCGTCTACCCGACTTATATATGCTTCCCACGGGCCTCCAAAGAAAACCAGTCTACGAGACAAAAGAAATAGGACAAGACGCATAGAGTTGTGTCCCTTACATTACAAAATCGATGACGGCGATTGTAAAGTGCGATTGCACTTCTTGCATCATGTAACTGCGCTGGAACAAAATAAATTTCAACTATTTTATTAACAGTAACAAAACGGTGTTTCAGTAGAGTTATTCTTTTTTTGACATAGTTCCAGTTTTCTTCCGTGTTTTATGCTGTAGTCCCAATATAACAAATAATTTTGCGTTTGTTTACAATTTTTACGAAGTGTTTTTTTTTTCAGGTAGAGCAGACGAACTTTTAATTAGCGCAGTTCCGCGAGTACTTTTGATCGAGGCCGTGACTATAAATAGTTCGCAGTCGCCGCATACTAATTACTATTAACATTCAAGTAATTTCTACAATGTTTTGAAGCAAAATTTTAGGTTGCCTTTATTGAAGCAAAATAAATAAGAAATGACACCATCAGAGGATTTTGACAAAGTGCAATAAGCGTACAATTAAAACCTGCCCTGTGATATAACGATGTTTCATGAATGAATGAATGAAAATGGAATTGAAAGAGGTCAGAGGTCGTTCGCATAAATTATAATTATATACAACACCCGTTGTATATACTTCAAGTATATACAACGGTTGTTATACTCTATGGTTATCAGATAAATTGATATATTTTTAAAAAATTCAAAAAATTGCATAAGTTGGAAATACCCATTTTTGGCGCACTCAAGAGACCCACCTACCCCCACGTCACGTCTTGCACGTGGATTGCTTATACATTTTTATTTTTGAACATCAAGTGAATTTACCTGCTTTTGTCAGGGGAATAACATCATAATCCACACAAATGTCAAATTATAACATGATTTTTGTGACATATCTGACAGCTATTTAGTCTCGGAAATTCGATGAAGTGGATTATTGTCGAAACATTTAGGATCCACCCGCGCGTGCCTTTTTCCGGCGCGATTTTAAAACACGGCATCCAAATTCAACTCGGGACCCTTCCGATCGATAAAGCGTGTCCTCACGAAAACGAAATGACGCCATACCAGGAATACATTACTTAAATTTATGGTTTCGAGAACAACACCGCAACATCTTATGGTAACTGGGGCAGACGGTCATAGCAACCTCGAAATCGCCGAGAACACCAGTCTTGCCATTTTTTGTGGGGGTGGGGAAGGGACAAAAATCGACCAAACTCGTTACTCTCAACCCAACTCGGATGATGCCATGCATTATACTGATACTATGAGGATAATTAACGCCCCCCCCCCTTCCTCGTGAAATTCTTGAACCGCCACTGCAGGGAGCCACCCGTCTTCTCGGTTGTCTCTTAACCCTTTACCCAATGCGGATAGCAGACGATGCTTGCAAAATAAATTCTTGGATAACATTTAAAAATTTCAAACTTTTGTTTCAAAACATAGCTTATGACCCCTCATTGGGACGACTCGAGATCATTGAGTTCGTACCAATGAGAGGTCACAAGCTATGTTCTTTGGACAAAAAATTAAAACATAATAAAATTTGAATGGAGATTTTTGTGTATAGTGCTGGCCGAATTTGGCCGTTGATGTTGGGTAAAGGGCTAACAGAAGAAATTTTGTGAGCAATTTTGTCAGTTTTTGAAAGTTGTTTTGACGAGTGGGAAATCCACGTGCAGATGTCACTTGCAGTAATTCATTACCTCCATACTTTGGAGGATGTGCAGCTATAACGTGCCTAAAGTATGACGTCGGAGAATTTGGGAAAACCTGAATATATTACTGCAACAGTAAGTAACAGGAATAAGAAGTGGAACTGGTATTCATTTGCTACAATACAAATTAAATCACCGGGTTTAACTTTGAAATATTCGGGCACTCGGCACAGTATAGAATCCATAATCCCGTGTCGGAAAAGCTATTGCCGCAGCGAAACGCCAGGATGTATCGCTAATACTGTCACATTGTTGTTTCAAAAACACCGTACACCCAGAACACATTTTATTCACTAAAATATTCGTTCTATTCAATAATTTCATTTAAAAAATACAGGTGAACTGTTATGAGAATGAATGAAGACAAGATCATTTCGACGGAGACAATCCGACCTTCAATTATACAGGGGGGGGGGGGGGGGGGGGGGGGGGGAACAAATCATTTTAATCAGCGAAAATTTTATTTTAATATGAAAGCAAATCGAAAATCTCACGAAGTAACGAACGGATTTTTTCAATTCCTATATTAAACCGCAGTACAGAGTTCTGGAAATGAAAGATATGGATATATTTCTACACAAACGACGGGATATCAACAAGTGCGGTGTTGTATGCAATGTACACGTAATGGATGCCATTTTCGTGAGGTTTTTTTGATACGGTTCGCATTTTGCAAGATTTTATTTACGATATCCCGACCTCCTGGTGTAGGTGTGTCGCGATCGGATCGCGATTTGATCACGAATGAGATAGTTTTTGTGATCACAGCACTGTACCACACATCCATAGTCCACACGAAAAATTCGAGTTACACTCATGGTCACGCTTTGTCTTAACTCAAAAAAACACAGTATGTAAAATGGTGTAAGGGACACAACTCTATTTGACAGAGGAATCCAAAATGAGTCATTCATAATGGACCTGCACATCACGGGTGAAATCAGGAAGTCCACATAGAGATCATTTCGATATACCAGCAGTCTAGCATGCCCATTGATCGCTTAGATGAAAGGAAACAACGTACCTTCAATTTCAAAAATCAAAATTTTCTCCGATTGAGCCGAGCCATGGTCTTCCCGATTTATCCGGGTTTGCACCCTCCCCCGGTACATTCCGCGGTAACCTTTCTTGGCCCAGTCCGTCCCTGAAATATACCCCAACCTATAAAAAATATAATTGTTATCAGTAGGGGTATTTTTTCTCAGCTCTTATCATCAAATAGCCGGGAGAAAGTGCCTGTGGTTGCAAACAGAAGAAGGGTATATAATGAAAAGGCTGACGACATGGAATGAAAGAACAATGCGAAATAAAAGTACAGAGCGGAAAATCATGTTATATGTGAAGTTTCAAGTTGTAACTCCCATATATTCGAGTTGGCGAGGACATCAGTGATTCAATCGGCCACTAATCTGTATCCCATACTTCAGCATCTCTCAATAAAATAGTCCAGGTTCCTGCATATGAAGGCATTTCTTGTGCATTGAAAGCAAAAAGGTGACAACTGGTATCCTAGAGGATTGTTTTTGACATCTTTATGCTTTCAAGGGGAGATACAATATGTCAGGGGCTATTGGAACAAAATGCAATATACAGACTACCAGTATGGCATATAATATACAGTGGCGTAACCACAGGGTTTGTTGGGGGGGGGGGGGGCTTATAATCCTACTGAAATTTTCGCTACCACCCCCCCCCCCCCCCCCCGCCTTCCAAAGAAAAAACAATCATTGAGCCAATGCAAGTTTCACACAACAAAGAGCCTCAAAGTGGTCTCCGATATAGGGCTACACACTCTACAAATGTCACAGATACGATCTTGGAGCACTTAATTTTGCAAGAAAAATTTCGGGGAGACCTAGTCCTAATTAGGACCTACCGGTCGTTAGAAGTGGGAGGAGGTGGTAACGACTGGAGGACTTTAGTTTTGTCTAGAAGGACCCCCCACACACACACACACCCACAAACACCACACCCATCGCCAGCAAACACACGCTACGGCCTTCAGAATTTCGTGTTTGCCCCCCTCCCCCCCCCCCCCGCCCCCTCCAAAAAACTGGTTTGCGCACCCCCTATTATAGAAGAATCTTGGCTACCCGCCTGATTGTATATGTCTACAAATCCCGGAAAAGAGATGTGCTGGGAAAGTGAATTAAATACGGACAGTGGACACCAGTTCAGACAAATGCCCGTGAGAGTTTGGACACATATGCTGATTATGCTCAGGTGTTATCGCACAAGACTAGCGTAACACTGTCTGATAGGCCCAGCGAACCTAGTTGTCCCGAGCATAGGGACACGCTAAGAGTAGAAACGCTGAAAATAAATGCACAGAAAAAGTGAACAGTGGCCAGGACACAGATGCGTGCAGAAAGCATGTAAGAACTGCAACATATTGTTGTACGTTCTGTTTTGCAGTACAATAAAACTTCATTGTTGGGGAATAGTAGAGCCTTAAAACAGAAAGAGCATACACATATAAATATTTAATCTCGGATGTGATGGTCAAATCGTCAATGTCCATAGTATAAAATATAAATATAAAGAAACATTGTAAATGGAGATATTGACCATTTGCCTCATAGTGATCTGTGTGTTGTACACTATGGGTGGATGTTTCATGGATCATACTTCATTACATCGCTCGCCCTCATATCATTGTAATCTAAAACAAATCGCTGAGTTTTCCCGCGGAAGAAAACTCTTAACATGAGCTAACCCAACTGATGAAGGTCATGTTAGCACGTGCCAAGAATATTATAGAAAAATGAACCACAATGCGTACCTACTATACTACTCAAAATGACAAGAATAAAAATCGATACATGAGATTATATTATTCCACTGAAAGCATAAATCCAGGTTACTTCCCAGCAATCTGTGTCAATTTACTAAGATGGTCCCATTCACATGGGTTGCTGAGAAATAAGCTCAGATTCTAAAAAAAGAAACACTTCAGGTAACTCTGCAGATCAGGCACATACCAACTTCTATAAGTATCCAAAATATCGACCCTTTAAACAAACCTTTTTCCTCAAGTTGCCAGAATCATCAAAAAGTCTATGTCAACCAGCAAAGGCAGAATTACCAACAGGGCAGCTCCTGGGGCTCTGTTATTAGCACTCAGATGTCTAAGACTAAAAACAACTTGATTGTCTCAGATGCAATTCACAGGGATGGATCTTACGATTCATCTATGTAAATTGCAGTGAAACAATCACATGATATGGACGAGATTGTTTTGTACTCCTAGAACCGCAAATATAGCAATTCCCACTACTATCTCACGAACTATTACTAAGGCACTACACGACAAGGCATTCTGCGAGAATGTTTCTTGTTAGTTAAAATGCCTTAAATTAACTTTCGGGACACAGAAGTCATGACGGGTCAGCTCTGGGAGCTCTGATTCTTAACAGCTTCTTTCATACAATAACACTAATCATGCAATACCTTCTTTCCGTGCGGTTCACGGCGTTGGATCCACAAATCACACCCCCGTGATTCACCGTGAAAATGCAGTATAAGCACTTATACTTAGCTCTCGGAGTGGCAATGAAAAGCATGTGTGTTTCCCAAAACTACAAATGTGCATGTCTCTTTTTACATTTCCTGTATTTCCATTATGTGCCTGACACACCAGGGGAGCTACAATAATGTTTCACGCAATCAATTAACTACGCTCTTGAGCTCCCTATTTCTTAACTTGGTGTGGCGACAAATACATATACACTCTCTGCATGTACTTTAGAGGCAATTCATGGGAATGGACCGCTTCAATCCATTCCCTGAATTACCGTAAAGGTCTATATAATAATAATGTTACTTAAAAATTAATGCGTCACGCAAGCTTTTTGGGCTTATCTATCCAAAAATGAATGCACAATATACACAGCCATGAAATAAATTCTAACACCACAAGTAATTCATGGGAATTCATCAATTTGATGCATTCTCAAGAATTACTGTGAAAGGAAGTTACAAGCTTTACAAGGCTACGGGTCTTTTACTCTGAGCTCTTATCATAACAATTCGTCGCCCGAGTGCTAGAATGTCCTATGTCCCCTATGGGACATAGGACATTCTATCACTCAGGCGACGAATTATAAAACTTAACAGTAGTTTTGTTTACTGCACTGTACATTGGTACATGCTACTGATTCAATAATCAGGTACTTTCCGATAGACTCGTCTGCAAATTTGTTTGCTTGCACAATTATTATGTAAACAATCTTATGCCCTGGCCTGCAATGTCCGGCAACAATAACATGGAAATGCACTTCTCATAATCCATACTTTCAAAACACCGAACAAGACTGGGTAGTTGAGGCCCAGCTCTCGTGAAACATAGTGCGTTCTACTGTGTAAAATATTTGTGTGCCCTAAAACAGGCGCGTACTTCACGTAGACAATAACGTTTTACTGACGGGAGTGGCCGTCCTAAATTAAGACTAATAACTGAAATTCTTTGTTTCCCAACCTGCAGTGTGGTGTAGATGTGAGCAGTAACGTTTAATTTGGTTATAATTTACTGCAATAATTTAACAATGTACGCCAAAGACATGACTTCCCCAGTTTGTAAATTAAAACTTAATTCTTTATAAATATACCCACTGGAACTCGCCAAGCATTCACATAGAGCCTCTCTTACATCCAATCGTGCGATCACTCACACGCACGGGCTCTGCGATTTTGTCAGAATTTGTTGATCGTAGCCGAAACGCAAGGTATTTGAAGGTTGCAAGTCTGTCGTGCATATGCTGCAAGTTAGTAATGATTGCCACGTGTGGTCCTGTAAGGCTGTTGTACGTTTGACTTACTGGTGACGTACGTGTGTGTTGATCGTGCGAGACTCTTGCAGCCCACTCACTACATTTGCAAGTTGGTCCTACTGCTGTCCTACTGGCTTTCTACAGTAAGTACGGACACCGTCCAATATTTCCAGTGGGTATAAATTGGGTGACCATCTTGGGTCAATTTATTCCTCATCTTGGCATTACCGTGGCATCATCTTGGCATAATCTTGGCATCATCATGGCTGTAAACTTGAGATTCCTCCATCATCGCCAGTTGGTGGAAGAGGAAGAAGACCACGAAGGTCTGTTATTGCTCTTCAGATTACGTAGACGACAGAGAAGGCGCCGTATCCTTTGGATCAAACCATGGTTGCAGAGAAGGTCGATGTTGGGACAATATGAGACCTTGTTCCGGGAGCTGGACCGGGAGTCAGAAGGAGACTACATGGGCTTTATCAGAATGCAAACGTCGTGCGTTCAAGAGAAACATGTTGCAAGGAACAAGTGCTTGCCCCTACGTGTGCTGCAGAAGCGCCGTACGTGCACGAGAAGCAAGCACGATCCACGTCAGTTGAACGCCAACTGCCACGTTCATGTCTACACTTGCGAAACACGAACAGGCCACGCACTCCGCCCCTGCATTGTCCTTGCTATTTGGCCTCATGTTGCGAACACGTAGTGAAAAATGTGCATGCCATTTTTCTTCTGCGTACGGTCTGCGGGTTCGAATGTCTTCAATTTCCCTCAAGGGCCACTTGCGTGTCACTTGCGATTTTGTCCAATTTTGCCCGTAGTCAGCCCGTAGATGCCCGTACGACCGGTTGTAAGAGAGTCTTAAATTCTTTGCGGGAGTAAGTGATATAAACTTATCTGTAACTTAAATACCAACGGTATAAAGTATACTGGACTTGCATTAAAACAGAAAGAGTATACACACATAAATATTTATTCTTGCATTTGATGGTCAATCGTGAATGTCAATTGACCACCACATGCTATTCTTACATACTTCTTCCGTTGGCAAGCCGGCGTTGGCATACAATGAGCAACTCTGAGGTGTAAGCTGTTTCCTTGTTAACGCTGCTTAACTAATCAAGGAATAAGCTGCATGTATTCACAACATAACGCCACAATATAATTATAGAAAACCCCTATCCAGCAAGTTTACTTCATGACTGGGAACAATGCCCTGATTAAGCACTAATCATTTGTATAGGTTGACACAGAAGAGTGCTTTCTATAAAACCATGTCAAGCCTGTCCACAGTAGCCATTGATTACTTTGGTGTGAAATAAAAATCCAGTTTTACCCACAGACTGCAGTCAAAAATATTTTTAGCAAACTTGACTATGATTATTTATCACTTATAAAATGAAATAAATATTAAAATATTATTTCTAAACTTATAGCCTATAACAATATGATGGAACTACATCCTGGACAGACTATTTGGCTCACTTTGAGACTTGCTCAGAGATTAACAGGCGGACAGAACACCAGAAAGGATTATACTTGGCTACATCATTACGTGGCCAAACTCGGGGTGTGCTGGGAAAAATGCCGTACTTATGGCAGACTTATCAGAGCATGAATTAAGCCATACCAAAGAATACAGAATTTGACAGCAAAATAATTTTAGGTAGAAGGAAATTTTCAAGTTCATCAGATGCTCTGAAGGAACTTCATTTCCTTCCCATAAAACAGAAAAAACGAATTTAAAATTTTATTGTTGGTATACAAATGTTTAAATAATCTAGCCTCATCTTACTTATCCGAATTGATTCAATATTCACCAAGGTCTTATATCACCAGGGCTAGTACAAAACCTTTACTTAAAGTACCTTTTCATAAACATATATTTGCTGACAGATCATTTGGTTTTACTGGGCCCCATCTCTGGACTTCTCTCCCAGATGATGTAAAGTCTTGTGAGTCACTTCAGAAATTCCGGAGTAAACTGAAAACATACCTATTCAAGAGAGCTTTCTCCACAGGTTGATTACCAAACTGAAAGTGATCGTACAGTGCCAAAGAATATTTCTCATCCATTATGTGCATGAGTTAACAGTTACGAGCGCTTTATCAAGTCTTATAAATTATTATTATTATTATTATTATTATTATTATTATTATTATTATTATTATTATTATTATTATTATTATTATTATCATTACTGGAGGGGCGGTTTGCACCGTCCAATCAGGCAGAGCTGTACACACAGCTTCGTGAACGGCGTCTTAAAGCGTCTGAGACAATACCCCAGTTAGGGCAGGAGATGAGAGGTCTTGCGAATTTGGCATACCCCACAACACCAGTTGATATAAGGGAAACCTTAGCCAAGGAACAGTTCATAGATGCACTGCCTTCGTCAGATATGCGTCTGCGCATTAAGCAGGCCAGACCGAAACACGTGAACGATGCAGTTAGGCATGCTGTTTTGAACTGGAGACGTTCCAAAAGGCAGAACGCAAATATAATGAGCATCGGGGATATCTTCGCACAGCTGAAGACCACACAATGTTGGACACTGGGAGTCCGGATGTTATATCCCTCATATCAAAGTTAGAAAACAGCGTCGAGTTGCTAAGGAAGGATTTGGACGGGATGAAAAAGAAGTCTGGTGAACATGTATCATCAAACCAAAATAGAGAGGATGAGAAGGCGACTCGAAGTGAAGCAAAGCCTCGAGTTACAAGGAAGTGCTTTGGATGTGATTCTCCGAACCACTTACAGAACAAATGCACCCGGCTTGAAAAGAACAGCCAGAAAAGGGTAGTCCGTACATCCCGTAAAATACGTCTCAAGAAGAGACGTGAAACAAAAATTGGTATCACCCAAAAAGCTCAAGACGCTGGGATGTATATCAGAGCACAGTTCGGACCAGCAAAAGTAAATTATTTGGTTGACACAGGTGCAACCCTAAGCCTTTTGTCTAAGCGCCTATGGGATGCCTTACAGAATAAACATACACTTGAACTTCATTCAGTTGATTTTGACATTCTATCAGCTAGTGGTGCCGTGCTTGATGTATTGGGTAAAACCACTGTAACTGTAAAGATAGATGGATTAACTTTTGAAATTAAAGTGGTCATAGCTGATATAAATATCGATGTTATCCTTGGGTTAGACTTTTTGAAGTCTAATGATTGCATTATTGATGTTTCAAACAACATTTACTGTTTGAAGGTACACAATACTGATTGTAGTTTAAAGTGGATGCGATCCATTGGTTGTTGGAGAGAAGCTGTGACCACGACTATTAATTTACCACCCAAATCAGAAGTTTGGATCAGAGGCAAGGTGTGTGTGTCTAACAATGAGCAAATTTCAACGAGTTTAGGAATTACTGAGCCTTCTGAAAAATTTACCAAGTCTGAAAAAGGGTTAGTACGACGAACACTGGTGAAGGGATAAAACACGGTCCCTGTAAGATTGATGAACCTTTCAAATGAGACACAGACAATATATAAGGCGATGGTGGTTGCACATTTCGAGTTCGTAACCTCAAGTTTTAACCGCCGAGGAACAGCAGAAGGTTAAAGCACTCGTATGTCAATATTCTGAGATATTCTCTAAGTCTGATGCGGACCCAGGCAGGACCACGACTGTCAAACACAAAATAAGTACAGGCAATGCAACCCCAACTAAACAAACGCCTTGTAGATTGCCCGAGCACATGAATCAGGAGGTCAAGAAACCGTTAGATGATATGTTAGACAGGAATCTCATTCAACAGTCATCGAGACCTTGGTCGTCGCCGATTGTATTGGCAAAGAAGAAAGACGGATCAACCGTTTTTGTGTGGACTATAGACGCTTGAATGAAGTCAAACAGAAAGTGAAATCAGCCCCGTGGCAACCCCAGGGGCTAAAAACTGAAAAAGGTGCGTATCCGCTCCCTCGTATTGACAAGTCTCTGGATAAAATGGCTGGAGCAAAATGGTTCTCCACTCTAGATTAATGTTCCGGTTACTGGTAGGTAACCATGGAAGAAGCAAACAAAGAGAAAACTCCGTTTGTAACGCGCCAAGGTCTCTTTGAATTTAACGTCACGAGTATTGGGTTGGCGTCAGCTCCCGACACATTCGAGCGCTTGCTTTATACTCGACACAAATGCCAGTAACTCGGGAATCGGCGCAGTATTTTCCCAAGTTCACGACGGCATCGAGAAGGTTGTTCGTTATGCCAGTCGACGTTTGACCAAAGCGGAAAGACGATATTGTGTTACGAGAAAAGAGTTATTGGCCTTGGTATTCTTTGTGAAATACTTTAAGCATTGCCTTCATGGCAAAAGATTTCAGGTTTGGCCAGATCACAACTCATTGAAGTGATTACTTAAATTTAAAAACTCGGAGGGACAGGTAGACCGATGGCTTGAGGTTATCTCGTAATTTGATATGGAGACAGCATAGGCTAGGGAAATCTCACAAAAATGCTGATGGTCTGAGCAGAGTGCCTTGTAGACAATGCGGTTTGGAACTAGAAATGATAGAAGGTAATACCCCATAGAAACTTGTTCAAATGTAACGTAACAGAAGGAGGGAACTCCAGAACAGGAGGGGTCCCCAGCACTGGACCTTATGACACTGCAAGACAACTACCCCGATATTGGACAAATTAAGACATGGATGACAAATGGTAGCAAATGAAACTTTGTTCAAGCATCAGATAAAAGCTTTCTCCTTTAAGCACTGTTCAGCCAATGGGAACATCTAAAACTACAGAATGGTATTCTGTAGATAGAGTTAGTGGTCTCTGTGCTATAGACCACAGTCCCCCTAAAAGAGCGACGTATTATTCTAGACATGTGTCACGGTGTCGCACCTCGGGACACTTGGGTTTTACTAAAACTCTCGTTCGGTTAAGAGAAAAGGTATACTGGCCTGCACAACGGAATGACGTTCGCAGATACGTCAAAAGATGTGACATGTGTGTCAGGCGCAAAAATCATCAAAAGAAAGCACGAGCGCCTATGCAACTAACACATGTGGGCTATCCCATGGAAAGGATAGCCACAGATATAATGGGCAAGCTTTCCACAGCGGAAAGAGGAAATCAATATATATTAGTAATATCAGATTACTATACTAAATGGACAGAAGCTTTTTTTCCAATATCAAATATGGAGGCAACTACAGTAGTCAAGATAATGGTGGAAGAAATAATCTGCAGATTCGGTGTTCCGAAAATAATTCACTCAGACCAGGGCAGTCAGTTTGAGAGTAAGGTGTTCCTGGAAATGTGTAGGAAATAGAGAAGACAAGAACGTCACCATACCACCCACAGACGGGTGGTATGGCTGAGTGCTTCAATGGGACCCTTCAGGCCATGTTGAGTGCGTATGTTGAAAGCCATCATAGGTGTTGGGACGAACACCTACCCTATGTTATGATGGCTTACCGCTCAGCAGAACATGAGACCAGTGGTTTTACACCCCATATGTTAATGCAAGGCCGTGAAGTAGCGACACCGTTGAACATTATATACAAAATGCCACCTAACATCCAAACTGTACCCAGAGAGACTTGGGTACGAGACTTGCAAGACAAACTGACGGATACCCATCATTTCGTAAGGGACAAAACCAGCACCAAAATGCTGCGTCGGAAAAAATATTATGACTGTAAACAGTCACATAAAACCCCTTGAAGGGAGATTTAGTTTATGTTTATTTTCCGCAAGTTATGATTGGGTGTTCGTCAAAGCTGACATCCCGTTGAAGAGGACCCTATAAGGTTGTATACAAAATAACGGATGTCTTGTACAAGGTCAGTTGTGGGGAGAATGGCAAGACACAAGTGATACACTTGACCGATTGAGAAAGGGTCAAATGCAAACTCTTGCAGGAGAGGAGCCCGTTTCACAGGTCGACGCTTCATTGTCAAAAACGCACTCAGAAGACACAAGTAGAAGTTCAGAGTCAGATATAATAGAGGCAAATGACTACATCGATGACGATGGGACAGTAGAATGTAGATTGGAACGGCGCCGAAAACGTCTAAGATGGATGGAGGATCATGTTTGCAAAGCATCTCAAAAATGCTTCTCTCTTTCTACTTTCATAGATAAGAAAATGTCAAACGTCAAACATACGGAGAGAAAATTACCCAGTGTTATTTGTCCCATCTGTCACGACGCGACTCAAGGGGGCTTTGAAGTTCACGTACTTTAGTGTAGGTCGCTATTGGCAGGGCGAATGTGTAGAAAGCGTACTGCACCGGTACTGCCAGGGATGCATCCCAGAAAGGAATGCACAACTTCCACCAAGACAGACATAGTACCGACAAAACGGCATATGGGGACTCGGACAACCATTGAGACCCGGGACGTGAGTATGCAGGCAAATATTTTCAAGTCGAACATAATTACTGTGACTGAGTATGAGGCTTCTGGGCAGCGAGTGAAGATCACCGAGGAAAGAGAAACCCAAGAAGTTGTTTGATGTTAACCTTCATGTACCATATATTGTTTTGTAACCTGTTTTCTTTTCTATATGAAAAGTTGATAGCCCGAGGTACGGTGCACATATAGATGAAACATGATGAGAAGTATGAAAATTATATGTACAGTTTCCTACACGCGTGTTGCGTATGTATCAGAGGCGTGGGTATTGCAGTGGGGTTTTTTTCTGGTAGATTTTTCTTAACCTATAGGAACAAGGGACATAACTCTAGTATTGCATTTCCATTTATCTACTTAACCAATTATATTTGTCAGAAAAGACTCGTCCGGAGGTGATATCTTTATAATGGAATTGCCCTATATACACTATGTAAAGGTATGTTCTCACTTGAATTTTTTTCACTCGAGTTAAGAGCTGCGGTTTCTGTGATAGAAGCAAGCAATGTACTGTTCGTATATATACTATTAAAAAAAAGTAGGGGATCTCTAAACAGATGTTGATACGTTTACGTGCCGTTGGCATGTTGGAAGCTCGCAACAGATAGACTGCAGTGGCTCAAATTCTCAACGTTACTCAATCGGTGACTACTAGTAGCAGGTTGTGGTCAAGCTATTGTCAGACAGGCAATGGTGATGACAGACGTCGGTCAAGTCGTCCAAGGGCGACAACTGCTAACCAGGATAGTTTCGTCCGAACCACTGCATTACGTAAGTGCCTCAGAAATTGGACAGCAGTTGCACAGAGCGACAGATTTGCGAGTCAGTGGACAGACTATCTGAAATCGCCTACACAGCTGGAATTTGCACGCTCAACGACCACGAATAATTCCACGTTTGACTGAATGTCACATCGCAACAAGTCGTAATTAGTGTGGAGTACGACAGCGGAGCAACGTTATGTTTTCCGATGAATCGAGGTTCACTCTCGACTTCCACGACAGGCGACACAGATTGTGGTGGCGGTGGCGGAACGGAGGATAGCATGATGCAGCCGTTAGGCAGCACGATCGTGTTGGTGGTGGATCGGTTATGGTGTCTTAGGCATAACCATGACAAGCAGAACAGCATTAGATGTCCTCCAAAGGCGTGTCAGAGGGCAGTTTTACCGTGACGTGTTAGGAGCTCATATGGTGCCATTTGCGCGACGCCACGGCCGTCAATTCATTTTCCAAGAGGACAATGCAAGGGCACAGAGGGCCCGTGTCGCTACAGAGTTCCCCCAGGAGCAGAACATCACTACACTGCCTTGGCCAGCAGTAAGTCCAGACCTTTCACCAATCGAGCACGTATGGGATATGCTTGGCAGGCGTCTACGACAACGCCAACAGCCCCTTCCAATGTCCAGAAACTCGCCGCTGCACTGCAGGAAGAATGGAATAACATCAGTCAAGCTGATATCGGACGTTTGGTCAGAAGTATGCTTGTCTCGCGAACCGAGGAGGATTTACAAGGTATTGAGGTCTTGGACAGAATGTGGTGAATTCTCTGACCTACCGTCCATGTCTTCTACAGTTCAGAGCGTGGAATGTTTGCTTGTCAGACATCTCACTTTTAGCGCTATTCTCAAAAATCGCCAATTAATTTTCATTATTTTTCATTTTTTGTCTCAAAAACATAGGTTATGACCCCTCGTTGGAACGAGCTCGACGAGCTCGTTCCAACGAGGGGTCATAACCTATGTTTTTGAGACAAAAAATGAAAAAATTAGTTATTCAAGAAATTTTTTTGCAAGTGTCGTCTGCTTTTCGTGTTATATGACACTCATACTAGAGGATAGAAGACGTTTAGGATAGATTCGACAGAACAGGGTTTCGGGAAGCCTGTTACGTCTCGGCCTAACAAGCTGAAACACAGGTTCTGTAATTATCTGAAAGATTCCAATCCCTCTAGTGTCAGGCATCAAGGCTGTGCTCGGCACGTTAGACATATTTCCAGAATAAGTTAACATTTTCGTTTTTTTTGTCTCGAAAATACAGCGGATGTCCCCTCATTAGAACGAGGTCGCCGAGCTCGTTCCAATATGGGGCAATAAAACTGAAAATAAAATAATAAAATTTGGCTGGCAATTTTAGTGTACAGCCCTGGCCAGCTTTATTCGTCCCGTCGGTTAAAAGTTTAAGCTATACATAGTGTGATAAATAGAATCTGAAATTCGTTACGATTTCAGATGAAATTTCCGAACCTCGTTCACAAAAACAAATCTGATCCTCGGTAAACCTCGTACGTTTATAATGTTTAACATTAGAAAATAATGCTGAGTATACAATTTTATACTGTTGGTTCGGGGTGTATTTATCACACAATCGCAATCAAGTTGCACATTCCGGAAAATATCGTTCATAACATGTCTCATACGAGAATGACGTCAGAGGTCAACATCGTCACGCTGTGATTGAGTTGGTTTCGGAAGTGGAATTGATTAATCTCCTCTTATAAGTGGCTAAGGACATTTGCAGAAAACATTTTCCTGAACAAATAACTATTTTTATTTTTTTGTCCTGAAAAAATAGCTTATGACCCCCATTGGTACGAGTTCATAAGCTATATTTATGAGACAAAAATTGGAAAATAATAATATAATTTGGACGGCGATTTTAGTGAAATGCCCTGGCCAGCTTTAGTCGCACAGTAGTTTAAAAGTTTCAGCTACACATAGTGTGATAAAAAGAATCTTAAATTCGTCACGATTTGACATGATATTTCTGAAACTCGGCTCAGATTGATTTTAATCAATTCAGTGCAGAAAGATATAAACATATCTGTATCAGTTGGTACTTTATCGATCACACTGGAGACAAATCAAATGTCAGTAGTGGGGGATGCGGTTTTCGTCTCCCATCAGGTGAACCCGGGCTCGTGGACAAAGGGTATGTTGTTATACAGCAATGCGTAATGGGTGTCACTTGGTCGTTAGGATAGCCTGCGTGAGCTGCCATGTTGTGACATTTGGATCATGGTGACGCGTGCAGTCAATGTATATGCGCTTTGGGTTGGCAGGGTAATAGAGGTTTCCGTGATCCATTTTGTGTTCGATAGAGGCCGTTATTTGGTGTGGCACGAAGTTTCTTTTCGGTTGTAGGCAGTGTCCACGCTGTACCGAAACTGTCTGGTGCTACATTTTTAGTCATTCTGGATATATTAGTGTCAAACACTAATGGAAGGAGAGGTGGTGTACTTCGCTGTCTGGCCCAAATAAAATTGATCGAGTTTTGAAAAATGGTCTGGCAATTAATTCAAAAGTGAGCGGATAATTGGTCGAGCAAAAAATCCGACATAACATAAAAGTTCTGACGAAATCCTCGGTAGGCAAAAAGAGCGGTCAACAAAGTTATATCAATGCCAGTGATTCAATTAATGATCAAGATGAATGATATCGGTACATTTACCTGTTGTTGGGCTTGAAAGACACCAGATTAATCAACCAATTACTTTTAATCCACTGGGCTTAATTAGATTCACGACGATGTGAAGTATTTATCTAATTAAATGCAGCCTTTTGTAAAGTTTATAACCTACAATGTTTTATTGATAAAAAACAATGTCTCATTACCACTCACAACAAACTAGTAAACATTTTCAGAAGGGTTCATAACCCTTTACCCAACGCAGACGATTTTCAAAATTCACTATTTTAAATATCATTTTTTTTTAATTTTTTAAAAAAGATTTCAACAAAACCATATCATGTGACCACTCTTTGGAACGAGCTCGACGAGCTCCTTCCAAAGAGGGGGCACATGATATGGTTTTGTTGAAATTTTTCGAAAAATAATATTTTTTCAGCAGCTGTATTTGCATATTACGCGGGTGGTTGCGGGCAATTCGTTGGGTAAAGGGTTAAAAGATATCACCCAGCGCTGCAGTGAAACCACCTATCGAAACCACTCACAGTTGGAATTTACACCGGTGGTACACCCCCCCCCCCCCCCCCCCCCCCCAGAGCTGAAACCCTCTAGCCACATCCCTGAATGCCTCATTACCACTCACTGATGTGGAACGTGGAAAGTTTGTCCAAACACAATTTCCAACACCTAATGGACAAAGAAGTAATAACATATTTTTCTTGTTTGGTTCGTCATTGAATCATGCTCTTTATTGTCACAAGTGAAAGAAACATTTTTGGTGCAACAATTTTAGCCAACGAATATTTTTTTATTTTAGGATGCCAAATCAATTTATTTAGTTAATTGATTAAATTGGCACCTGACAGTGTGAACGTTAGTTGAAGGTGACACTTTGTGCAATAAACCTGATGTTCACACTGTATGGGACTTTTTACATTCGATGGGAATATGAGCTCTGATCAGTGGCGGCGCTACGGGGGGGCATGGGTGGGGGCATTTACCCCCCCCCCCCCAAACGAAGGCTTTCCCCCCTTCCCCCCCCCCCCCAACCATCTCGCATGCATTTCCATCCACCCTCACACACAAACACATTCAGTCACTCTCTCTCACACACACACACACCCCGTTCTTTTTTTATTCCCATACACACTTAGCCCAAAGCCTCAGGCTAGCTGATGAACACATCCAGGCAGTAGAGATTTAAAGACTCGGATGCAGATACTTATAAGTTATAATTAAGTTATGAGCCAACAAAGGCATGTCTATCCATATCCCTTGTCTAAAAAAAATCATGGATTTCGCATTATGACAGACGGGAATTATCTCCCTTGCACTGTTCAATTATTTCACTTGGAAAAAACAATTGTTCTTCGTTTAAGTGCTTTGATGATATCCATGTTCCAGAAACCTGAGTATCGAAACCTCCAAACACCAGAAAATTCCAAATTTGTCTCTCTCCCCCTCTCTCTCTCTCTCTCTCTCTCTCTCTCTCTCTCTCTCTCTCTCTCTCTCTCTCTCTCTCTCTCTCTCTCTCTCACGCACAGACCCACCAGACGCGGATCCAGGATTTTTTGAAAGGAGGACCGCTAATTAGCATTACATTTAGTCGAAACTTGGACCCAAAGTCCGTAATATAATTTTTTGGTTTGGTACGTCCACAGGACGTATCAAACCAAAAAAATATATTACGGACTTTGGGTCCAAGTTTGGACTAGCTCATAACAAAGTAATGATATGATCATTTACGTATTTGACCCCCTTCATGGGAGTCTGCCCCCCCCCCCCTAGTTGCCCCCCCCCCCCCCCCCACAAAAAAGTTTCTGGCGCCGCCACTGGCTCTGATTATTAACTGTTTAGTTCTACCATCCTGCTCACTAGGCTTGGCTACTTCTCCACTGCCTGTGACTGAATCTACCGATCAGAGAGCTTTACCAAGATCAAACAACCATTCTCATCTTGGAACCACCCGTGTGACACAGAGATTCAAGACTGAAACAGCATTTTATACTCTTGAAGTGTCACAGAAAATCAAGATAAAGGTACAGACATTGGAGGGCACGGGAAGTAGACCCGCATCTGTTAAGAGAAATTCACGGTCTTCTTCGATGGAATTGTTTTGCAAAGACGTTCTCGTATTTATTATCAATAGTGTTGTTGTATCTCTGGCTATTCCAGTACGGTAGCATAATTATAAAACCAAGGCTAGCCAATCGATTATACCTATACCAAACTCCAAGCTGTGTTGTCTCCCTTCGCTACGCGATGGGAGACAACACTGATCAGACATTGTTATCAATCCTGCACACTGCAGAGCGGATATCAACCCAAGGCGTTGGTTGCCAGGGACTACTTTACTAATAAAACTTAACTTGCTTACTCCAGTAATGAAGCACGTCCCCGAATCTCCACTGACGCCTAGTATACTATTTGTCAATTTTCTTCCCATTGTTTCTGTTTGCAGTCCCCTTAAGGTGGAGAGAAATTTAGCTTGAAAATAGGTGAGATATTGTTTTCGATAGCGTCAAATATCTAAAAAAAATGTTAGATTTTTTTCATTTTGGGTATTCATAACTGCGAAGCATTGTTCATAAATACGGGTGGAAAGCAAAAATATGACAAAACCTTCACCTATTGTCAAACTAACTTTCCATTACTAAAATAGAACCTTAAGCAGCTTCACGGATGAGGAAATGTTAGCTGAACCCAATGTCGCTCTACGACCGTATAATCACTTGAGTCTGATGTCCAATCTACAGAAAGGCTGTTTACGAATAGCTGGCAGTCTGCATACAATACAAAGTTGTATTTTTTGTTTTCTTTTTAATAAAAAAAATATATTAGAATTGTGTTGGTGTTTGTTATTCTCTTGTTGGCATACAGGAACAACGAGTCGATTTGTCATCAATACCCTTAGTAGCCCTAACGGGCCTGAGTGAGAAGACGGGTCAATACTCTTAAACTTTTACAACTGCATTTTTCAGAATTGTATTTTCCAGTTATGACTTTAGGTGGGTTAAAATGAACTATTTACATTTTCAAGGATCTGGCAATTTGCCAGTTGGCAAATTGCCAAATCTTTTAAAATACTAATGATTCATTTTAGTCAGTTATATTAATAGGCAGAAAATACAATTCTTGAAAATACAGGTGTAAAAGTTTTATAG
This sequence comes from Pictodentalium vernedei, assembly GCA_031216915.1. Classification (NCBI taxonomy): domain Eukaryota; kingdom Metazoa; phylum Mollusca; class Scaphopoda; order Dentaliida; family Dentaliidae; genus Pictodentalium; species Pictodentalium vernedei. Next base: position 53,139,377 of record CM062289.1, read on the forward strand.
TATTGGCCCAAGTTGGGGTTGAGATTGGATCTCGCCACAGAAATATATCTTAATTGGCCCTCATGTACACACACTGGAACAATTGAGTCCCTGGTACAGTAGTCCCCAGAAGTCCATGTCGGCTCACGAGGTTCCCTGGGTGAGACATGATAGGCTTGAGGCTAGACTTCAACGAGGTTTAATCTCGTGGTTCTACTGTACATATAGAGGAAAACACTGCTAATAAATATGAGCTAACTAAGTCTTGCTCGATTCAATCTAGATCAAATGCTGAGGGAGAGTACCCTGAATAGTACAGAGATAACCAGCAATCGAGGATTCAGGAAGAATCCGAACTAGACAAACAGTTGTCGGGTTGTGTGTGGTAAGTAGATATACTCGTATACAATAGAATATACCTTTAGGTGGTTCCGTAGCCCTATAGCACTACGTACTACTCATACCGATAGGTATGAATAATCCGAGCCAAATGAAGTCCGTTTAAGTAATTTTTGATAGAGTTTTTTTTAGATTCCATGTGATTGTCGGATCCATTTGGATAATTAAATACTACCATTAAATAGAACACACCACCCGTACACACCCCTGTCCTTTTGTGGGATTTCCATTTATATATTATGTATGTCCGTACATAGTCTACAGGCCAAGCTGGTGACTTTATAACGCAGCCATTCACGGAGGTTTCTTCTGCGACCCCATATGGTGTCACAGGGTCACATTACTATGGCATCACATGAGACCCGACAAATGTTGCTCGTCCGGGTGCATGGCATGCTAGTAGCGTCATCTTTATAACGATTTGGTAAAATTAGATGAGAGTGGGTGTAAAAGATCAACGGTGCTTGCAGAAGTTAAGAGTGTCATTTAATGGTCAAGCTGAATGATATCAGTATGTATACCTGTTGTTGCACTAAGATGACAACAGATTAATCGCTTAATAACTGTTAATCCACTGGGCTTAATTAGACAATTACTTTTTACCACCGCGAGTGGTGTATTTGATTAAATGCAGCCTTTTGTAAAGATGATAACCTATAATGTTTTTTTGATAAAAAAACAATGCCTCACCACTCACTGATAATTAACGCTAAAAGTCTGTCCAAACACAATTTCCAACAGCTTAGTGACAAAAAAGTCACATAAAATATTTATCTTGTTTGTTTGGTCATCGATCGAGCTCTTTACTGTCGCGATTGTTTTCCTTCACTGTTTTCCTGTTTTGGTGCCAAATTTTTAGCAAACGAAGATGTTTTGATGCCAAATCAAATTTCTTCATGAAATTGGGTACATTGGCACCCGGTAGCGTTCACGTTGTAGGTTACACTTCGTCCAATAAACCCGATGCGGTAAGGGGGTTTTGAGGGTATGTTCCATTCGATAGGAATGTGAGCTCTGATTATCAACTGTTTTCACACCTAATACTTGCCTTTTTCTACCATCATGTTGACTGGGCTTAGCGAGATCAAACAACCATTCCCATCTTGCATGTTATAGTATTGAAGTGTCACAGAAAATCAATTCCACCACCATAGCATAAGTATAAAGTCAAGGCTAGCAAATCGTTTGTACCCATACCAAATTCCAAGTAGTGTTGTCTCCCTTCGCCACGGGAGGGAAGACAAACTGCACAGACTTTAATACCTGTAATGCATTCTGTAGAGAGGATATCAACCCAAGGCGCTGGTTGCCAGGGCCTATTTTACCAATAATACTTAACTTGCTTACTCCAGTAATGAAGCACATTCCTGGAACTCCATTGACGGTTTAGACGCTTCAGAACTACACTCAAACTTATTTGGCAAAGAGAATAACTTGAGCATATACAGTACAACCAATTTTGATTTTCGAGATACGGTTTCGGTTCGGTTTCGGTTCGGTTTAAGAAAAAACCAACGGTTTCGGTTCAGTCTTTCTCTGTGGTAAGAACATACAGTAACAAACACTTCCATCTCCTTAACTTGGAAAAATCTGCAATAGTTTGTTGGACACACTAAGCATAAAAAACATGTATGTAAGTATCTCTACTGGGCTCAGCCTAACACAGCCCATCGATCATGCTTTGGGGTTCTATGGGATCAGCTGCCGAACCTACTGATTCTGAAAAAACATAGATTCGGGGGTTAGACCTTGGAGGTTTTGATTTTTTCAGATTCGGTTTCGATTCGGTTTCAGGAAAAAATCTCGATTTCGATACTTTTGCTATGTGTTAAAAACACACACTAAATGACACTTCGGGCTCCTTTACCTTTACCCAACGTCACGGACAAAACCGGCCAGCGATATTCACAAAAATCGCCCGGTAATTTCATTATTTTTTTCATTTTTTGTCTCGAAAACATAGGTTATGACCTCTCGTTGGAACGAGCTCGTCGAGCTCGTTCCAATGAGGGGTAATAACCTATGTTTTGGGGACAACAAAAATAAAAAAATTAATTATTCAAGAATTTTTCTTGCAAGTGTCGTCTGCTTTTCATGTTAGGTAAAGGGTTAACTTGGATAAACATGACACCAGTCGCCACAAAAAGTCCTGTCTCTAAGTATCTCCACTGGATTCAGCCTGATAAACATGACAACAGTCACCACAAAAAGTCCTGTCTCTAAGTATATCCACTGGATTCAGCCTGATAAACATGACACCAGTCACCACAAAAAGTCCTGTCTCTAAGTATCTCCACTGGATTCAGCCTGGCGCACCTCTGGTCATTCTTAGGGGTGCTAGGGGCATCCATTTCGAAGCCTGGGGTGAAAGGGGGATCCATTTCGAAGCCTATTGGGTCCGAAAAAACATAAATTAGAGTTTAGGGTAACAAATGAATAAAGTTCATCTAATCTATGTTGTGTTTTCATTGTCACATTTATCCTTTATTAACTCGTCCGGTGGACAAGTCAATAACGGAAAAGAGTTGACACTGTGAACACGACCTATTCGCCCATTTGCGGGGTGGACCAAGTTCCGAGAGTTTATAGGGGCACTAGTCCAGGTATCTCCCAGTAAGATAGTTTTATCAGTTTATCCAAAAAACACAGTAAAACCATTCGACTGGTTTTTACTGGGTCTTGAGGTTCGGTTTCCCGGTTTGTCGTAAAAACCGAAACCGAACTGCGAAACCAAAAAAAAAACCACCCACCTTTAACAGGCAGCAAAACTAATGAGTCTGTAGAACAAATGTCCATATTCTATCCTAACACACACACGCACGCATGTACGCACACACACACGCGTATGTATGCACGCACACACGACAAAAGCAGACAGAGAATTCAGACTGGGTCGCGACCAGGTCGCAGTTCTCCGCCACACTACACTGTAGAATCTCAACTATCGAAACAGTCGATGCCAGAGCATTGAATCTGGGATGCCATTTTCGTTTGTTTTTCTTGATGCTGTGTGCATTTTGCATGATTATATTTACAAAATCCCGACCCCCCCCCCCCCCCCCCCCCCCCCCCGGTGTTGTAGGTGTGTCACAGTCGAATTGCGATCTGATCGCGAAAGAAGTCGTTTTTGTGGTCAAAGTTCTGTACAACACATCCACACGACTGCGCTGTCCACGGAAAAATTCGAGTTACAGTCACTGTCGTGCTTTGTATTAAGAAAACAAAAAAACACAGCATGTTATATGTTGTAAGGGACACAACTCCATTTCAGAGATGAATCGAGAAGAGAAACTGAGTCTTTCACAAAAGGCAAACCCATTTTTTGTTTACTCGTGCGTGTTCTGAAGTCTAAAGTTTTTTCTCGGTGGTTTCTGACAGTTTAGACATCCCCCATCAACATTTCGTCGGCTGGCTTCCTGTCAGCCTTGAGGAATTTTAAATATTAGGCCCGAATAACATGGCCGCAAATATGACAGAAAAAATCACGTTTCGAACATTTGAAAGATTAAGCGCGATTTTCATGACCAAAACTGGCGAAGAACCCACCCGTATCATTTCCCGATCAACACAATGTTGCGTAAACACGGAAATCGTTATATAAAAAAAGAGCTTTAACTATGGTAGATATGGCCTTTAATATTTTCGAGAGACGCAAGCTCTGCCCCAAGATATTCTCGAACATTTCATGAAAGGGAATCATGTAATGAGACATGTAGATGTAATTTGGAATGGAATTCCGAGCGACATGTACATCGAAATCACATTCATGCGTTATGGATATGGTAAGTCTGGAATAATCGGTATCACTTTGAAACCACAAACTCTCAAAGTCTGTGATCTCAGTCTTCAAACGTGTGGCCGTTCAGTGAGTGACGTTTCTCGATTGAGGGATTCCGGCGTGAATTCAAGTTAAAATCAGATTCACACAGAAGAAGCCAAGAGTAGAATCGCCGCTGATAAACTTGATCGAGAGAAGTCATTAATATTACCACTAGTAATATTGGGCCAGCGTCCGTAAATATTTACAACGCCATAGTTCCGGATTGGAAGGAGATGGTTGAGTTCGAGAGGAGGCGGTTACCAGTCGGGTTTTATGACACAATCATGTACAAACCAGTGGTGACAATGTCCGTCATAAAGAAGGTTATAAAAGTAGGTGACTAACGTTTATGATAGCAACTGGATTTATTCAAGGGTAATGGGTCTTCAATGGAGTATGAGAGATATTGATATCAAGGAAGTGATCTCTTATGAGCTGGCGCCAGTTCCAACTGCACTGTTCAATGAAGCTGGTGAGTTGTATATACCAAAATCGACATCAGACCTCAAAACAAGAACTGAGTGTACAATATCAGCAAGGAAATCCACAACAACAGTAGATGTTTGCATGGTAACTGATGATGTTCCCTACTCTGAATTCCTCCCTAACCTGCACCGAATAAACTTCGCAGTCCCATTGTGCTGAATTTCGTTGAAAACTTTCAAGAATCTGTGAAACAGAAGTTGTTGTTGGGCGACATTTAGCTTTTTTCGACAGGTATAACGAGTTCAGTACGAAAAGTTGCACAGGGACTCACAGGAGTGCTGAAATCTGTTGCCGGGAATTCAGGTTGAGCGCAACATCATTATTACCGTCTCAGAAACTTAGGCTGACCGTCAGTTAGAATAAAAGGCAGTTCATCAGTATAATTTGTCAGTATTTCAAGTCAAATAAGAGTTTTGGTGGTGAAAGTACTGAGGGGCACAAACTTGTTACTATCCAAGAGAACGTTCCAACTGAAATTAACAAAGGTGTCCTCATAAAAAGGCGTGACAAGAAAACTGATAACAAAGAATCTGATAATATTATAGTTCAACAGGCAGCGAAACTTTCTGTGGCTGATTAAAAGCAGGTTGTCGTCCTTGCAGACGACACAGATGTATATACCCTACTCCTGCACCAGTATCTGGAACAGAATATAACATCTCACATGTTTATGGAGTCACCCATTAGGGATATGTCTGTGATAGTAATTGGTGCCACTGTTGAGAAGCATCGTAACATTATCCCAAGTATCCTTGCTGCGCATGCTATCTCTGGGTGTGATACCATCGACGGGTGCTTTGGAATAGGTAAAGGTCGGGTCCTAAAGTTTTGAAAGATGGTTGTATATCGCTGCAGTCAGTTGGAACAATTGATGCTCCTTGGGAAGACGCCTTGCCTGATGCTGTACAGTTCATGGCTGCTGGGTGTCCTACATCCAGTGTAGGACGACCAGGAGCAAGTGCTGAGTCGTTTTCTGAGAACGTCAAGCGAAGCCACGTGCAGGCGTGCATTTGGAAACATGCACTACATTCGGACCCACCTGAAATGGAACCTACAAATTATGGGATTTTTAGAGACGGGAAGTCGAAGTCACTTCTCCCATTGACTCCTCCTCACAATGTATCGCTAGCATCTGACAATATCTTAAAACTGATTCGATGCTCGTGTTCCAGCAAACCACCATGCACGACGTCAAGGTGCAGCTGTGTTGCTTCACGATTAGCAAGCGCTGTTTTCTGTACTTGCTAAACAACAACTGAGTGCTGTAACGAACAGAGGAGCGTGGCTTCCGGCGAGTCTGCTAAAAAGGAAGACTAATCATTGCCTATTTTTAGAAAATATCCAGTGACGGCGCTACGGGGGGGGGGGGGGGCATTTGTCTCCCCCCCCCCCCAACCGAAGGCTTTGCCCCCACCCAGTTGCCGCCCCCCCCCCCAACCATCTCCCATGCATTTCCATCCACCTTCACACACAAACACATTCAGTCACTCTCTCTCACACACACACCTCTCTTTTTTTATTCCCAATAATTTCCCATACACACTTAGCCCAAAGCCTCAGGCTAGCTGATGAACACATCCAGGTAGTAGAGATTTAAAGACTCGGATGCAGATACTTATAAGTTATAATTAAGTTATGAGCCAACAAAGGCATGTCTATCCATATCCCTTGTCTAAAAAAATTCATGGATTTCGCATTATGACAGACGTGCATTATGAGTCTCTCTCTCTCTCTCTCTCTCTCTCTCTCTCTCTCTCTCTCTCTCTCTTCTCTCTTCTCTCTCTCTCTCTCTCTCTCTCTCTCTCTCTCTCTCTCTCTCTCTCTCTCTCTCTCACGCACCGACCCACCAGATGCGGATCCAGGATTTTTTGAAAGGAGGACCGCTAATTACCATTACATTTAGTCGAAACTTGGACCCAAAGCCCGTAATATAATTTTTTGGTTTGGTACGTCCACAGGACGTACCAAACCAAAAAATTATATTACGGACTTTGGGTCCAAGTTTCAACTACCTCATAACAAAGTAATGATATGATCCTTTACGTATTTGCCCCCCTTCATGGGAGTCTGCCCCCCTAGTTGCCCCCCCCCCCCCCCCAAAAAAAAAAAAAAAAAAAATTCTGGCACCGCCACTGAAAATATCATAGTGGACATTACATTTGGCCGCTTTTTTGTTATACTTTTGGATACTTACCACTTTTTTAAACTACCTAGTGATCTACATAATCTTTTTTGTCGTGCCATATACCAGGACTCTCTGCTTCTAATATGTTTAATACCAATGCTATCATTGATAATTTACGGGCGATATATTAGTACCAATTCCGAACTTCATATTTGAACCGACAGAACTTGTACAATTATACGGAAATGCCTAAACATTACTACCATGTGATTATCCTTCACAAACACTGGTCACTACGACTATCATTGCACTAGTAATCTTTAACAAATTGGTGATATCTGTGAACAAATATCGATTTTTCGGATTTTGTCGCCATTTTGTCCGCCATGTTGGATTTAAGCAGTCTGATTTTTGCACAAAATTAAAAAGGTGTATCTGTTGGATAAGAAAGATGCTAGTTTGTTTCAATTTGCACTCCTTGTTGGTTAAAATCCTTCTGTTTGTAAAAATGGCCGCCATTGTGACCGCCATTTTTCAAAACCGAAATATTACAAGTTCCTCAAGGCTGACAAAAGGCCAGCCGATTGATTCTTCGAATGGGTGTTTTATACAACCATAATTCGATGAGAAAAACACTTTAGACGATAAAACATGCAACGGTGCATTGGCTGCCGGACTACAATGGGCCAACTGAATCAAGAGCGGAACCCGGAATTGTGATTGAGGAAGTGGGTGGGGTGGGGGGAGGAGGTGAGATTATAGTCCATCACAAATGGTCGAGGGATACAGAGCAGATGAAGTTTTTAGTATCACAATTACACCGGAGTCTTCCAACGGCCAATTACACCTGACTAGTTTAACACCGGAGTTGACCAATTACGCTATTACTCTCAATTTCCAGCACAATGACTTACGCCCGGACATTTGCTGATATGAAAATGCTGAGAGAAAAAAATTCCCAAGCTATAATAAATATACTTATCATTAGAGGATGGGGTATTTTTCTCAGCTCTTAATTTCACCACATGGCCGGGAGAAAGTGCTTGTGGATCCAAATAGAAGTATGGGTTGGAATATCAGTTTTGGATGAAAAAGCTGACAAAACTAAATAAAAATACAATGCGGAATAAAAGTGCAGACCGGAAAATCATGTTATACGTTAAGTTTCAAGTTGAAATTCCCGTACATTCGAGTTGGCGAGGACACCAGTGAATCTGACACTAATCTGTATCCCATACTTTAGTATCTATCAATAAAATAGTCCAGGTACCTTCACATGTAGGTATATATTGTCCATTGGAAGCATAACGGTGTCAATTGGTATGCTAGAGCATTGCAGTGGGCATATTTATGCTTTCAAGGGAAAAGAAAATGCGCCAGGGTCTATTGGAACAAAATGTAATCTACAGACTACCAGTATGGCACATCACATACAGTGGCGTAACCACATGGAGGGCGGGGGGGGGGGGGGTGCGAGGACCTTAGTACCCTTAACATTTTCGCTACCAACACCCCACCCGAAAAAAACATTGGCCCAATGCAGGTTTCACACAACAAAGAGCTCAAAAAGAGCTGCACCCTCTACAAAATTAATGCCAAAGATACGATCTTAGAGCACTGAATTTTTCCAACAAACTAGGACCTACCGGTCGTTAGAAATAGGAAGAGGGGTAACGACCGGAGGATCTTACAACGGCTTTCGGAATTTCGTGTCCCCCCCCTCCCCCCCCCCCCCCCCCCACCCTGCAAATGGCTTGCGCACCCCTTGCTACCCGCCTGATTACATATGACTACAGATACCTGAATAGAGTAGGGTTGGGAAAACAAAATTAAATGCGGACAGTGGACAGAATATAACACAAGTTTGAATACCAGTTAATCCCCATCTTATTTTCATTTAGCATTAATGCTATATTTAATACACAAACAGATCACAATAAGTTTCATAACGAGTGGAAAATTTCCCCCAAATTAATGAACATACATATATGTCTATTTGAAGCCCAAGAGTCACTTATGCTCCAGTAATAGATGTGAGATCGGGCATGTTTGGGGATTGGGGGTGGGGGGTGGGAGGGGCTCGGAAGTGACGTCATAGGCGCGTGGCCCAGTTACGTCAGGTTTGGTACCCGCGTCAGCAGCCATCTTGTGACGTCATCCCATATTGATGCGTGGTGTTGGTGCGCATGTGCAACGCATATTGTCAGGGTGACGTTAACTTCCGTCGTTCATTTTGTTTATTGAAGGCCGCCATCTTGGTTTCTATGGTAGCACGCTGTTGCTATGAGCCTGGAAGACTTCTTAAAGAACGGTGATATGTTCGGAAGGTATGTTTGATTCAATAAGAGTAAATCTAATTACCCGAATAGACCCTACAATCTCCTCCAATCACCAAAGAGTCTGCCTCATTCTTTGTCTGCATTACACAAAAGCTTCAATGCTTCTACATATCTCTTCATCAACGGGGGCAGGTCTTCAGCATCACTCTGTGAATGGCCTTCGTGAACGAGCTCCTATCTTCGTGGACAGTAATGATCTTTGTGCCTCTTTCTGTTGACTGTTCGGGTGAATATCTAGGCACAATATCTACAAAGCCGAGAATTCCGCAAGTCTTTACTCGACGAAAGTAAGGACACAAATGAGATAAACGCCAAGCTCACGGCCTTTTATACCTTCCCACAGAAGTACCCGGATGTAGCGTTGAGTACCCGAATCCAGAAACCAAAGGTTTTTACAACTGTCCTTTAAATGTATCCTCCACAAGGTGTTCTCCAATAGATATCCTCCAATAGTACATAACCGTTTCATAGGTATCCTCCAACACCCGTATGTGACAATGTGCTGCATGTGTTGTGCGCACATTGTGCATAAGCACACAAGCACATATCCAGTATACATGTGCTGCATGCGATGTGTGCACATTGTGGCACAATGTGTACTATTACACAGACACATTTCACCAACTACCTGCCCCACCTTCCATTGAAACTCTTTCTAGTGTTCAACTATACTTCTAGAATACCTTTTCATCATATTTGCCCATGTGCTGCATATGTTGTGTGCACAGTGTGCATTTCCACATATGCATATATGGGAACATCGGAATGTTGGGGAAAGTACACTTACAATAGAACCTGGAACAGGGAGCCCAAAGTAAATAGAATTTATAACATAGGTAGTACAGATCCAGGGATGTTGGGGTTAGAGTAGCCAAATTAGTCAGAAGCAGAGGATTTAGTGGGAAAATTCGAATAAATAAAATAGTAGGGTTGTTTGTAGTAATTATAGGAAGTAACCGAGGATTTCATGAACATCTGTTACCGTAGAAACCAAGATGGCGGCCTGAAGTAAACAAAAAGGACGACGGAAACAGGCGTCCTGCATGAGCAGTTAGTCCTCGAATTATTATGGAGATGACATCACAAGATGGCCATTCACGCGGGGTACTATGGCAACCAAACGTGACGTAACTGGTTCACGTGCATATGACTCTCTTCCGGGGGCCCCTGCGCCCCTCCCACAAACAGGGCTGATCCCCACAATACCCACAGTTCCTACTACCTTCCTCTATGGAACCTTTACTGTGGATAATTCCACCAGTACCAATTACGTCAAAGTGCCAGCCCTGACAAAATGTTTTATTGTTTAAACAGGTTTTTCAAATTTGTAAATACCTAGAGCGAGGTTGGTAACTAACTTACAACCTGCCCTTTGTTCAATCAAAGAAACCCACAGACTCGGGTATACTCGGTGGACCAGAAGTATTCAAGTGACGTCACTTGAACACCTCGTCTATTGTTCCATCAGGTATTTCAAGTTGCTTGCATACCCTCAAAAGACAATAGAGCCGGGGTGTCAAGGTATTGACTTACCCGTGTCAGGACACTTTTGAATAAGTAGCTACGGACTTATAAACCTACGCCAGGGGACAAATCGAACAAACAATATTACCTAAGTAATTAAAGCTGTTCTTGCTGCTCTTAAAGAGGACATGGAATCTGGACAGTCAGAAGAAGAGTCCAAAGCAAAAGAAAAAAAAAGAAAAGTGCATCAGAAATGTCTCGAATAGGTATAAAATCAGACAAATGGAATCTAGACAAGCAAACTGAATTAACCCTTTCAACACGGTGTGCATAAATGTTTACGTGAAGAAAAAAAATGGTAGTGGACGAGAGCAACAAATTCGAAGCGAGGTTCAGCAGACCAGGATGGTTTCGCCCATTTCGTTGCTGACAGTATTGACTGAAATGATATCATCAAGGGCGCCAATGTTGAAAGAATTAAGCAAAGAAAATTGAAAATCATTTAGTGAAAAAAACTGATTACTTCATCACAATGGGGATACCCCCCCCCCCCCCTCCCCCACCCCCCGATCAGCTTGATTTCGATAGACAAGGACAAAGAGTAGTTCCAAAAGGCTTGTAAAATTGGGTCTGAAAGGATTCATAAAGAGAAATTTGCAGACTTTCTGCAAAAATATTAACAGATCAAGGAAACGTGTTAAATAACCAAGGTATCTTATCAAGGGAATGTCAGTACCGGTACCGAAATAACTGTTTGGCTATCACTTGTGTGGCTATCATAGGATCTGCTCAAGCATTACAATCCTTTTATTTCTGTGTTCTTATTGTTGTACAACTGTTTTAAAAACCTAATGTAGGACCCTATTAACCCCGCGATACAACAGAATGGAATCAATATCTGTTATAAGGGGGTGTCCATATTGACCATAAAGAGGCGGTCAATAGGGATAACGAATAAAATTTTTGTTTTAAAATATATTTAGATTATGAATACTGAAAAAAATATGATTTAACTTAAACTACCAACATATGGGCCATACTTTTAAGTTATAAATAAAAAGTTAAAAAAATATTTAAATGGGATGAAAACGTGAAGTTGTCCGAACCCGCCCATATTCACCTCGGTTTGCATTGAATAAATATATACATCCCTGACTGATACCGTTATGAAAATCGACTTTCGAGAAAGTTATCTCCCTTGAAATTATTAGACACGCGAGGAACGTCCAGTTGAGAAGCAGGTGATTGTTGAGAAAACACCTATGTCTTCTGACAACAAAAGGAAATAAAGCCCGTTTCCTTTTGTTACTTTTAATAAATGAAGAAAAAACAGACAGCTCCTGGGACTGTCTGTTGTATTCGTTTATTAAAATTAACAAGAGGAAACTTGTTTTTTTTTACAGCAAGCTAATTAGAAGCAGCTAGTTCACAGATAATTTGTCATTAATAATACATATTAGTGTCAGACCTCCTTACACCACCCGTCCACTTCAGCTCTTTGTTTAGCGAATGTGTTACACTGAATTTGAAAATTTTTATTCTTCTCAGGGAAAAGAAATGAGAAAATCTTACCGTCCAGACTTGTATATCATTAGAAAGGACAGCGTCTGTATCATATGTAACGAGGCGCACATTGTTGAGAAAATATACAGAATAATAGTTACAGAACATCAAAAGACTGCGAAAAGGCTGTTGTCTATTTCAAAGGGGTTTCAACAGAGAATAATAGTCAAACGGTCAATCTGATTGGGCAAAAAAAAAATGTAAAAAGCCAGCTTCTGTGTTTTAATAGTACTCTACAGAAAGATGCCTGATGCTTGGGAAATGTCTCGCACATCGATAATTGTCCCCCGAAAGTTTTTTTCGGGGGGGGGGGGGCTATTAAAATAGCCGGTGTGCGTGCGTGCGTGCGTGCGTGCGTGCGTGCGTGCGTGCGTGCGTGCGTACGTGCGTGTGCGCGCGGCCGTGTGTGCGACCGTGCTTGCGTCCGCCCCACTTTGGTTTCCCGATGATAACTTCAGTTATAGTTGGCCAAATCAAAGAAATTTGATATGTACAGTACGTGGAGAGTGTATTATCATTAAATCACCCGCAGAATGGCGATTCCACCCGAGTAATAATTACAAATTTGTTGCAAACCATAACCATCACAAGCAATGTTCCAGCCAATGGACCTCCGGGTTAAACCCGGAGGTCCATTGGCTGAAACATTGCTTACGTTTTTTGTCCATATGTACAGAATTTGAAAGTGATACTTTGAGTGATAACTCCATTCCGCGGGTGATTTAGTTACAATCCACTCTCCATGTACTGTAGGTGTATCAACATAAAATGCAGGTCAAGTTCGAATCTTGGTGCGGTCCAACAATTTTCGCCACAGTTATGACCCTTTTTCGACTTCAAAAATTCATTTTGGGGGTTCCCCGATGATAACTTCAGTGATAGCTTGCCAAATCAAATGAAATTTGGTATGTAGATGTATCAATGTAAAATACAGGTCAGGTTCGAATCGGGGTGCGGTTTGACAATTTTTGCCACAGTTATGCCCCTTTTTCGACTTCAAAAATTCATATGTTTTTTTTCCTGATGATAACTTCAGTTGTAGTTGGCCAAATCAAATGAAAATTGGTGTGTAGGTGTATCAACATGCAATACAGGCCAGGTTCGAATAAGGGTGTTGTCCGACAAGTTGTACCAGAGTTAAGCCCCTTTTTCTACTTAGAAAGTTTGTTTTTGTTGGTTTTCTGATGATAACTTTAGTTGCTGTTGACCGATTCAAATATAATTTGGTATATAGGTGTATCAACATAACATACAGGTCATGCTCAAATCAGGGTTTGTTCAGACATTTTTTTGCCAGAGTTATGTCACTTTTTCGACTTCGAAAAATTAAATATTTTTTTCAAATCTCGAATTGCACACTTTTTTCGGGGGACGTGTGGTCGGGTGGCGTTTTATTCGTTTTTATTTTGTATTTGAATTTTACACTTTTAACAGCCTGGATCACCTCGAGTCGGACGGTTTTACGGGTGGAGGAAGCCAGATAACCCGGAGAGAACCACCGAGTAGCAGCGAGCAACGCACATCAATGATACAAATTCTCTAACATTTCGAAACTTCAATCTTCACATGGAATTCCAATACTCTGAGTGTTAAATTTTCTGACAGATTTAGGAAATTAAGAGAAGGTAACTTTCCCGTAAATCTTTTCCAATGACGAAAATTGTCATCCATGAAATCCGATGTTGGAGCCGGTGGCGCTATGTACTAAGGCGTCTGGACGTCTGTGGTGCACTTATCTTCAACCAATGCTAACCTTGCTTGTGCCGAGTTAGTAGGCCTAAGTTGGGGAGTCTGAGAGTTGCTCACCGCTGCTTGGTAGTTCTCTCCGGGTACTCCGACTTCCACCATCGTAAAACTGTCCGACAGAAGGTGACAGAAGGTGACCCTGGCTATTGAAATTGTCGTAAACCCCCATTAAAAATATGATTCTTACTCCAGGTACACTCTAAAATCTGTTGGGTTAAACAGTAAACAATCAACTGGGTTGAGTGAATATGAACCCAATTGGGTTCATATTCACTCAACCCAGTTGATTTGGGTTCATTTTAGAGTGTACACTGCAAAAAAATATAGGTTCTCTTTAGAACCAAAACTGGTTCTAATCTTGTCCCGGAGATGGAACCAGTTCTGTTTAAACAGTATTTACTTCAAATCAAATAAATTTATAAAGATTGACATTAAATATTAACAGAATTAAACATAAATTGAGGGGGTTTCAGCCGTAAGTTTAGAGCTTATACGATGTTGTCTCAATTCAATATTAAGCAAGGGAGATTTGAACTGTTGGCATATCGAACCAGTTTTGGTTCTGTATAGAACCAATATACCAGGTATTTATATTCGCTTTGTTTCAAAATGTTTTGCGACTGCGTTGAATAAGCTCCAAGTTTACTGCTGAATCTACTTCAGTTCATGTATTATTCTGTTAATACTGAATGCTAATATTGGTCAATTTATTTGATTTGAAATAAATACTGTTTAAACTAAACTGGTTCCATCTCAGGGACAAGATTAGAACCAGTTTTGGTTCTAAAGAGAACCTATATTTTTTGCAGTGCAGAAAGTTAAATGTGTTGGCATGCAGGCTTAAAATCTAATCTTCCTATAGCTTCATTTGTTTTGCCCGACCAAAATTCCTGAACTCTTACTTCAGTGGCGGCCAGATGGCGTATTCTACACTCTGGCGGCATACTTTTCTTCAAACCAAGTTCCTGCTCCAGCTCCGATTGTTTAGTTAGTACAGTTCAAAGTCTGAATACTTACGCCCCTTGATGAGTTTCCCTGCGTCCTCGGCTCCCTTCATCTCAGGTGGTCGGGAAATATGGGGTGTGGGAGCTATGCACTCCTTTTAGATCATATATACTGCTGTCCCCTCCCTTCCTCCCTCTCCCAACGTTTAATGAAATGGACTGTTTAAATCAGTCGTTAATTATTCCAATTGTTTAACCCTTTGTCTAAAATAAATAAAAAAACGACAATTGATTAAAAAAAAATTAGAATAACTAAAAACGCTTCTTTTTATGGCCTTAAAAACACAGTTTATGATTCCTCAGTAGAACGAACTCATTGAGAAGGTCCTCCCTCCCCAACATACAGACTTTCATTTCAGCCGCCGCTGTTCAACATATCTTTAATTTGCTGTTCAGGGGACGATAAGCCCAAACATGTCGAGAATTGGGCTCCACAGTTCCGCTCCTCAATTTACAGGGTTCATACAAAAATTTGCTCACAAAGTTCAAGGGTTTTTCAAGGGTTTTTCAAGGGCTTTTTTTTTAAGGGCTACATTTTCTATTCAGCTTGTTGTATGAGCTCTAAAAATCTAAGATTCATGTGACACGGATCTGACTTTGGAAGTCAGGAAGTACTGGTACCCAAAGTGTGATCTGTGTTACAGTAATCTTGGTAAAATGTTCCATACTTTTTTTTATGTTTTTTTTTTTTAACTGAGCGACACAAGCGCAACAAACAAGTAAAAGGCGAGTACACATATATTTACAAAGCCCAGGAAATAGCTTGGTATTCAAGGGTTTTTCAAGAGATTTCTAAAAGTTCAAGGGTTTCTCAAGGGCTAATTTCAAATTCCAGGGTTTTTCAAGAAAAAACTCATTTTCAAGGGTTTTTCAAGAGCTGTATGAACCCTGTCAAAGTTCCAGGCATTTATAAAAATGACATGCCATACACTCATACATGCTAATATTCTTTACCTTTGTTATCTAACCCAAAACATGTATTACATTTTCTCAATCCAAAACAAACATATAATACTATCTGACAAACTAAAAATAAACAATCTGAATGTGGGGTGAAATAATTTTACTGTCAAATACAAGGCTTCCACCTGAACAGTTGCATGAAAATGTGCCGAAGTCAGTCATTTTCAGCCAACCAGTAGCCCCAAAAGCAGACTTTTCCCACTATCCCCACCACCAGCATATCACCCCCTGTTGTGAAAACAATTTCTACATTTCTGTCTCGTATTTTAGTTACAGGTCGTTCCCAGGTAACAATTCATTTCAAAAACCATTTCCTATAATTCGTTTGGTAATGTAGCCCCTATGCATCAGACTTCACATCAATGACCACAACTTCAAATTCTTTTGTCCAATAGATAGTCTAATGTCATCATATATCTGATACTAAAATTTATCTAACAATCAAATAGATTTTGGCCTGAAAACTACGAGAAACGGTACGTATCACATAATGTGTTCCGATTCCGTATCATATAGACGACTCATTCTGATTCCGTATCATATAGACGACTCGTTTCCGGTAGCGCTACGGGCTATCATAACAGGCACATGGATACATTCTATGTGCGTTTCAGTGATCGACCGAACATTATGTCCCAAAAATGTTTAAAAATAATTTAACCCTTTACATATCATGAAAAGCAGACGACACTTGCAAAAACAATTCTTGAATAACTAATTTTTTGTCTCAAAAACATAGGCTATGACCCCTCGTTGGAACGAGCTCGTTCCAACGAGGGGTCATAACCTATGTTTTTGAGACAAAAAAATTAAAATTAATTGGCGATTTTTTGAGAATAGCATTGGCCGGTTTTTGCCGTTACGTTGGGTGAAGGGTTAAGATTTAATCTGTTTATGTGACAGAATTGTTAGATAAATGAAAAAGCCGGCTCGTTGAGATCCCATTCTGAACACCACCTCGAATCTGATACAAATCACAGGACATGCACATTATCATGATAACCTGTACACATCTCCAATTTACATGCAATAGTTTCAACATATGCACTGAGTTTTGAATGTTATCTCTGTGCAATAGTGTGAAACTGTAGAGCGTATTTTGTTTGTTTGTTTGTTTGTTTGTTTGTTTGTTTGTTTGTTTGTTTGTTTGTGGTCACATATTTCAGAACAATGGATAATCGTGAATGCAACATGGATATAAAGTCAAGTACAGCCAATTGTGTCTATCCATGTTGCCCGTTTTAGAGGACGTCCACCCCAGATATTTGTAACCGCGTCCTATTTTACCAGAGAAAACAGAGTTTGTTTGTCACAGTAAACAACCACTACTTCACTTCCCGGGGTTCCCACGGGGATTTAAGAGCTTAAAGATTATAAAAGCGAACGTGGAGAGGGTATTGCTTCTTGAACACCCATTGGGAGTGTGTATTCTCAGAGAAGGATACTCCACCCAACTGTTATTCACCACTTCTGAGTAAAGACACATGGTGTACTAACGGAGGTTGCTCTCGCTGGTTCGTGAACTAAATGGTTGTTTGTGTCATGTACCTTTACATAAAGTGTAAAAAAACTTGTATGGCCGGAAAATCCCCCTCTCCCCGAGCCCTATAGTGTTAATAGTAATTAACCCACCTTTCTTTTCTCCAGCTAGTAACAATCAGCTCTATGTGTTCATTTTTCTGAGATATCAAATTTATTTATTTTCATTCGTTTTTCTTCCCCCAAAACAAATCGTATTCCCACCCCCACTCGCCGAAAATGGTATTCCACTTCCAGCATGGTATTCTACTCTCAGAGATGACGGACTATTTTTTTTTCTTTTACATGTTTTGAAAGTAACCACGGAATCAAGTAAGGAGAAAGTAAAATTAATACAGAAGTTCCCTGCTCCGATTAGAGTAGGAGGTTTATCTACGAGTGAGGCACGCGGTGGGTTATTTCGCGAGGCATGCGTCGGATGAAATAATCCGCGTGTCCGACGAAGTTTTATAAAGCGTACTCGAATCAGGGCATATATTGTCTATATATGTTTTCTTAGAAGATAGAGGAGACTTATTGTTACCATGTTATTCGACGCATTCAAGTTATAGGTATCAACATAGGGGAACGTGACAACCCTTACTTATTCCCGGTTCCTTATTCGACATTCGAAACTAACCGATTTTCGCCAAATAAACTGCATTGTGGGGTGGCACAAATAGATTCATGAAGATTGCCACCAAAATTAGGCTCCTCACCCTCCCAAAATTGGGCACCCTAGGAGCCCAAAAGTGCTGAGTTGCTCAAAATCGTATTTATCAACCGACTTTCGCCAAATAAACTGCATTGTGGGGTGGCACAAATAGATTCATGAAGATTGCCACCCAAATTAGGTACCTCACCCTCCCAAAATTGGGCACCCTAGGAGCCCAGAAGTGCTGAGTTGCTCAAAATCGTATTTATCAACCGATTTTCGCCAAACAAACTGCATTGTGGGGTGGCACAAATAGATTCATGAAGATTGCCACCAAAATTAGGCTCCTCACCCTCCCAAAATTGGGCACCCAAGGAGCCCAAAAGTGCTGAGTTGCTCAAAATCGTATTTATCAACCGATTTTCGCCAAATAAACTGCATTGAGGGGTGGCACAAATAGATTCATGAAGATTGCCACCAAAATTAGGCTCCTCACCCTCCCAAAATTGGGCACCCTAGGAGCCCAAAAGTGCTGAGTTGCTCAAAATCGTATTTATCAACCGATTATCGCCAAATAAACTGCATTGTGGGGTGGCACAAATAAATTCATGAAGATTGCCACCAAAATTAGGCTCCTCACCCCCCCCAAAATTGGGCACCCTAGGAGCCCAAAAGTGCTGAGTTGCTCAAAATCGCATTTATCAACCGATTTTCGCCAAATAAACTGCATTGTGGGGTGGCACAAATAGATTCATGAAGATTGCCTCCCAAATTAGGTACCTCACCCTCCCAAAATTGGGCACCCTAGGAGCCCAAAAGTGCTGAGTTGCTCAAAATCGTATTTATCAACCGATTTTCGCCAAACAAACTGCATTGTGGGGTGGCACAAATAGATTCATGAAGATTGCCACCAAAATTAGGCTCCTCACCATCCCAAAATTGGGCACCCTAGGAGCCCAAAAAGTGCTGAGTTGCTCAAAATCGTATTTATCAACCGATTTTGGCCAAATAAACTGCAGTGTGGGGTGGCAACAAATAGATTCATGTAGATTGCCACCAAAATTAGGCTCCTCACCCTCCCAAAATTGGGCACCCTAGGAGCCCAAATGTGCTGAGTTGCTCAAAATCGCATTTATCAACCGATTTTCGCCAAATAAACTGCATTGCGGGGTGGCACAAATAGATTTATGAAGATTGCCACCCAAATTAGGTACCTCACCCTGCCAAAATTGGGCACCCTAGGAGCCCAAAAGTGCTGAGTTGCTCAAAATCGTATTTATCAACCGATTTTCGCCAAATAAACTGCATTGCGGGGTGGCACAAATAGATTCATGAAGATTGCCACCAAAATTAGGCTCCTCACCCCTCCGAAAAATTGGGCACCCTAGGAGCCCAAAAGTGCTGAGTTGCTCAAAATCGCATTTATCAACCGATTTTCGCCAAATAAACTGCATTGTGGGGTGGCACAAATAGATTCATGAAGATTGCCACCCAAATTAGGTACCTCACCCTCCCAAAATTGGGCACCCTAGGAGCCCAAAAGTGCTGAGTTGCTCAAAATCGTATTTATCAACCGATTTTCGCCAAATAAACTACATTGTTGGTGGCACATACTCGATATTGATCATATACCAGTTCAGTCCATCGACTTTTTGGCATATTGGAAAATGTCCTCTTTTACCAATAATATCCATTTTTCATGGTTATCGTGTTCAAAAGCTGAAAAAATAATGTCAAGCACAAACAAAATCTCAATTTCTGTACTTAAATCAGATGTAATTAAATAAAAAATATATGCACTTTTCATTACAATATCTCAACTAAAACGTAAAACAGGTAATCAGATATACTTGGTGCTTAGTAAACTTTGAGTAGTATATATGCCTTTTCTGGTTGTTTAAAAAAATTGTGCTGCTTCCTGTATGAATATCTGTAAATACTGTTAATGAAAATCCATTTCTGATTTGTTTAAAACTATTTTACTCCCAAAAATAAGCGTCCAAAAATTCTCTTTCTATATAGTTTTTTCCCTGATACTTTAACTCTTTTCACACAGACTTGAATTTACTGGGTGCAGTAAATTCTGCTTATCTAGTATAATATATTAATTTCTAAGTTTGAATTGTTCCCTGGACACTGACTTCCAGATTACAACAACAGCAAAACTATCGGTAAGCTAATATATTCAATATTGATGTTTTCGGGACTATTCGTAAACGATGGGCACTGTCGTACAACTTTTCCACATTTTGCGAGAAGGGCTATATCTATCGCCAAATCCCACATCTCCCCGTCTGCTTCATTTCGAGTCAGACATTTAGGTTATGAACCACTAAAAAAATCCCATTGAATACAGTGCTAACCTTTGACTCTCTGTACAACTCACCAAGTTGTTTTACAAAAAAATAAATATATATCCACAAAGTATATCATCTCTTGAAAAAAAAAAACTGAAAAAAAATATATGTTGCCACACTGAATTTCAATTTAAAATTCGAATTTTCACTACTACCCTATGGTCCTGCACTGAATGGCCTTGACACTTTTTTTTCATGCCTCATGTTTTTGAGAGATTCTCACACATTCCGGCAAAAAATTGCAAACAAACTTTTTAAACCTTCCTAAAGAGGACAATTTTTTTTTTTTAATTAATGGTTTCAAATCCCACTGATATTGAACCAATCAGCCAATCGGGCCTATTTAATCCTACTGTTAAATTTTCCAAGTCACGTGTTCACCAATCTAGTGGTTCATAACCATAACTGCGTTGGATTTATTGTTGGGTATCTGTTAAATTGGCGATTCTAATGCGACTGAAAATACGACTGAGGCCTAAGGATCTACAAGTAAACCGAAACGACTCATCTAAAATAGGATTCAGGTGGTCTGTCTGCGAAAAATAGTTCGAAAACATTCCATATTCGTTCGTTGATGCCCTGCAGAGCTGAATGGAATAGAGAACTGACCACTAAGGCACCATGACACTTAAAGTACAACCCACGAGATTGGCGGAAACGGAGTCAGCCCATCCCTCTTTCATCTCATTTTATTAGTATCCTGCCCTATCCAATAAAGTTATTTTATGAAAAATAACTGCCTTAACCCAACTAGCCGTGTGAGCTCCCACATACAGAAACACAGTTCGCACGATCGCCACACGTTTTGTTTATGTCTTCAAAGTTAGGAATGAAGAACAGTTCGTGAAATTGCACCCTTCTCAGTTGAATTTTGTATAGGTTTCACTTGCGAAAGGAATTGATGCGTCGCAAAGATGGGCGATTGAGTGGGTGCGGGGAGGGGGGGGGGGGTATTAGTTTTTCTGTGATCCTCGGGTCTCAACTGATCAAATACTGTATTTGCATCATCATTCGTGACACGTTTTGATGATGTATTTGAAATATTAGGCGGAACTAAAGATAAAGATTCCAGTGTTCTTTGAAATTTATATTTAGATATTTAAAATACAGGACTGTAGCCGTGACGCGACGTCTTTATTTAATCTTAAAATTAACGCCTCTCTATTGCTGAGTGGCGCAAGTGTGGGATGATCTTCGAAGCGGCAACTTCGTGGCCTCGCCCTTCTCTAATACTACGAAGAGACCTTTAGCCTGCACGGAGATTGGCAGCCATTTTACGTCCCCGCCCGATAGACGGTACGCTGTGACAGCATCAACCCCACAGTTCATGCTTACCGAGAGGATTCGGGCACCTCGAGAACTTTCCCCAACCAGGGATCGATCCCAGGAACTCTGTCATGAGAGACCAGCGCACCTGTCCACTGGGCCACTCGTGATGTCTCCTTGAATGAGCCTCTACCGTACCGGCACTCCAAATTGATCATTTTGGATCCTAGTATATGCGGACCGTACCGGACTCCCGTTGTTGTTTGGTAACAAAATAGCATAGCCACCTGAAACGGTACTTGGGTATGCGGTTCGGTTCTGCACCCGGATTGATCTTAGGTGGTCTGCCTTCTACTATGTCGTATGTCCAGTGTTCTATTTTTGACCAATAGGCGTATAGGGAATTTTAACGCTTTTCGAGTATATATTCGATAGTGAAGGGTTACTGCAAGTTTGTAGCAGATATCAAACATGTTTGATAAATTGCTAAGAAAATGAAAAATTCGGTAAGGCACTGTGGCTTTGTAACAAGCAGATATTATATCTCCTGGGTCTGACTTTGGGTGTAACAAAGTGCCATTTTGAAGGCTTCAGCGTTGCGGATAGCGCATTGTTGTTCCCAATGGAGCCGAACGTCATTCATATCAAATAACTAGGGTATGATTTTTTAATTTTGTTCTGCGGATATCCGAAAATAGTTCGAGCATAGATCGTCTTGTTTCTTTAATATTGGGCACACAATGGCGGCTATTAATGACGAGTTAACGTGAGATGAGAAGATTTTAGGGGCTACTTCTTTAATATTCA